>CM029540.1:24764199-24970302 GCA_017141395.1 Laodelphax striatellus | reverse complement strand
AGTCCCTCAAACAATGTTGTTGACCTATGCTATTTCTTGGCCAATTCTGCAACACATTTATCCTCAAATTGAATTGAATTGAATTTTATTCTCAATACCAGATATACAAATACAAATAAATATATACTGTATACACAAACATATCAGAAAAAAACAAAGCATACACTATTGTACAAAATAATAAACAAAACAAAATTAATCTGATATAGGTTAGGTGAATTCACAAAATAGGTGATATTGGGTATCTTAATTTTTGTTTATTTTATTGTTTTGTCACATTAACTCCTTCACACAATATAGTTGACCTATACTACTACTTCTTGGTCAATTCTTTTATATAGTAATCCTTAAATACTACTTCTTGGCAAATTCTTTAATACATTTATTCTCAACTGAACACTTTGTACATTTATCCTGAAGTAGGTGATACAGTGTATAGCAGGATCCAATTAACTTGTCATAAATCAGCTGATCCAGTAATAATTAAACAGTGATTTCGACACAATAATCAAAAGGCTTGAAAGTCTTGAAGTCTTTAAAAGACCTTTTTAAAGAAGACCTTTCAAAGAATAACTTTTTAAAAGACCTTTTCAATAATCTGCGAGATTCAGCATTTGTAGGTTAAGTATTGTGATCATATGCTCGTCGAACAGCTTTTGATTGTATGGCCAGTTAATTGCATCCTGCTATAGGTAGATGTTAGTGTACAGCAGGATCCACATCTCTGTCACAAATCAGCTGGACCAGCACACTTTGCTACAGTGATTTCGACACAATAATCAAAATGCTTGAAAGTCTTGAAGACCTTTAAAGTCTTTAAAAGACCTTTTTAAAGAAGACCTTTCAAAGAATAACTTTTTAAAAGACCTTTTCAATAATCTGCGAGATTCAGCATTTGTAGGTTAAGTATTGTGATATTGCTCTTTGAAACAGCTGATTTCTGACAAGTTGAATGCATCCTGCTATACTACTTCTTGGTCAATTCTTTCATATAGTAATCCTTAAATACTACTTCTTGGCAAATTCTTCAATACATTACATTCTCAACTGATCACTTTGAACATTTATCCTGTACTAGGTGATACAGTGTATCTTAATTTTTGTTTATTTTACTGTTTTGTTATATTAATTTCTTCATACAACATTTTTGACCTGCACTACCACTTCTTGGTCAATTCTCCAATACATTAATCCTCAAGTAGGTAATACAGTGTATCTTAATTTTTGTTTATTTTATTGTTTTGTCACATTAACTCCTTCACACAATATAGTTGACCTATACTACTACTTCTTGGTCAATTCTTCTATTTATAGTAATCCTTGAATACTACTTTTTGGCAAATTCTTTGATATATTAATTCTCAACTGAACACTTTCTACATTTATCCTGAAGTAGGTGATACAGTGTATAGCAGGATCCAATTAACTTGTCATAAATCAGCTGATCCAGTAATAATTAAACAGTGATTTCGACACAACACTGTGCTTGAAAGTCTCAAAGACCTGCACCTTTTAAAGAAGTTCCTTTCAAAGAACAACTTTTAAAACATCTTTTCAATAATCTGGGCAGTGAGATCTTATACTTGTAGGTCAAGTATTGAGACTTTGCGCTGGGTCGATCACATGTTTTATGACAAGTTAAATGGATCCTGCTATAATTATCTTAATTTTTGTTTATTTTACTGTTTTGTTTTATTAATTTCTTCATACACTATTTTTGACCTGCACTACTACTTCTTGGTCAATCCTTTTATATAGTAATCCTTAAATACTACTTCTTGGCAAATTCTTTAATACATTCATTCTCAACTAAACACTTTGTACATTTATCCTGAAGTAGGTGACACAGTGTATCTTAATTTTTGTTTATTTTACTGTCTTGTCACATTAATTCCTTCATACAATATTTTTGACCTGCACTACCACTTCTTGGTCAATTCTCCAATACATTAATCCTCAAGTAGGATTACAAGGAGGATACAGTGTATGTTAATTTGTGTGTTTTATGTTTCTTCTTGAAAACATAACATAACATTTTATGTTTCTTCTTGTTTCTTCTTTCCGTTCTTCTTGGCCAATTCTCCAATACATTAATCCTCAAATGGGTAATACAGTGTATGTTAATTTGTGTGTTTTATGTTTCTTCTTGAAAACATAACATAACATTTTATGTTTCTTTTTGTTTCTTCTTTCCGTTCTTCTTGGTCAATTCTCCAATACATTAATCCTCAAGTATTGCAGGATCCTTTTAACATGTCAGAAATCAGCTGTTTCGGTAATAATTAAACATTGATTTCGACACAATAATCAAAAGGATTAAAAGTCTTAAAGACCTTTAAAGTCTTTAAAAGACCTTTTTAAAGAAGACCTTTCAAAGAATAACATTTTAAAAGATCTTTTCAATAATCTGCGAAATTCAGCATTTGTAGGTTAAGTATTGAGATCATATGCTCGTCGATCACATGTTTTATGACAAGTTAAATGGATCCTGCTATAATTATCTTAATTTTTGTTTATTTTACTGTTTTGTTATATTAATTTCTTCATACAACATTTTTGACCTAAAGTACTACTTCTTGGTCAATTCTCCAATACATTAAATCCAGAAAGATGTAACAGTGTATGGTTAGCATGCATTGACATCTCAACCATCACAGAAAGCTAGTCTTTGAAATTATAAGATAGCTTCTTGGTCCAATTCTTCTTATATAGTAATCCTTCTTAAATATCACTTCTTTGCAAATTCTTCAACATCATTATATTCTCAACTGAACACTTTGTAAATCTATCCTGAAGTAGGTGATACGGTGTATCTTCATTTTTGGTTGTTGTACCGTGTACATTACATTAACATCCGTGTAATGTAGAGATTATTAGAATAAGACCTATACTTGTGCTATACTGATCGCCGTCGTAGCTCAGTAAGCCCTGAGAAGGACTACATCATTGTTCGAAACGCGTCCATGCGACTCGGTAAATAGTCTGGCACTGATCACTTTGAAGTTTTATCTATTCTAATACAGTGTATCTTAATTTTTGTTTATTTTACTTGTTTTGTTATATTAATTTCTTCTTCACAACATTTTTGACCTGCACTACCACTTCTTGATCAATTTCTCCCAATACATTAATCCCCGGCAGGGATCATACAGGATGCAGTGGCAAAGTTAATTTGTGTGTTTTATGTTTCTTCTTGAAAACATACATTTTATGTTTCTTCTTGTTTCTTCTTTCCGTTCTTCTTGGTCAATTCTCCAATACATTAATCCTCAAAGACACTTTGGGTACATAATACATCCTATGTATGTGATGCACTTATGTGTGTTGTTTATGTTTCTTCTTGAAAACACATAACATAACATTTTATGTTACAATATTGTTTCTTCTTTCCGTTCTTCTTTTGGCTCAATTCTCCTCCAATACATTAATGCTCAAATAGGATTACAAGGATACAGTGTATATTAATTCTGTGTGTTTTATGTTTCTTCTTGAAAACATAACATAACATTTTATGTTTCTTTTTTGTTTCTTCTTTCCGTTCTTCTTGGTCAAGTCTCCAATACATTAATGCTCAAGTAGGTAATACAGTGTATGTTAATTTGTGTGTTTTATGTTTCTTCTTGAAAACATAACATAACATTTTATGTTTCTTTTTGTTTCTTCTTTCCGTTCTTCTTGGTCAATTCTCCAATACATTAATCCTCAAGTAGCTAGGTAATACAGTGTATGTTAATTTGTGTGTGTTTTGTGGCAGTGTGGCTGGGGCAGTGTGGATTGGTGTTGCGGTGGCGACGTCGTGATGCGTCGTCCGACCTTCTGCCATAACAGCGTGGCCGCCGTGGACGCCACACAAAGCCGGGCGCCCCATCAGCCCGCCGCCCAGGGCGCCAACATTGACAAGGTCAGCCACCAAAACCCAATTTTGGCAAAGACATGTTTCGTGAACTGTGATCTACCTTACAGTACAAACTTTTTAAACTCAATAGAAGACATATTATCAAAACACAACCGTTCGATTCATTTTCTAACTTGTATATATCCATTTTAAATCTTCAATAAAGTAACTTCTATTCATTCCATTACAGTATCCATCGACGTAATATTTCTTATTCCATAAGACATTGTCTAATAAACAACGTTTCGGAGGTGAAGCTATCCCTAAAGCAGTTTGTACACGATAAAATTTTCCATCAACTGTAATTCCATCCAATAAATGAACCTTTAATTGAACAGCTGACTTGGTGACGTATCCACACACTAGACATGAGCTGTTATAAAGCAGTAACCCGTGTTGTATGGATGTCAAGTGTGTAGGTATGAACGGCATTAAAGATACCTTGAAAGACCTCAACGACACAACGGCTTTAAAGCCACCACTTCCCCTATCGTTTTTTTTTAATCAGTTTAATTTTATCAGTAGAAAAAAGAATGGATATATGCAACGTAATGCAATTCATTGTTTTAAATTTCCTAATTTTTCATTTATACTATAATATAACTTGAAATGTAACATTTTCACTTATAAAAAATCATTTTTCAATATTTTCACTACAGCATTCATGATTAAATAGTTTTATGAGGCGACCAACGAATATTTCATTAATAAAATTAACACTTGCATCAGAGATATTGTGGAACTTCTCCATAATAGGTAAGAATAAGTTTGTTTTTAAATATATCAATGTGGAATAGACAAAACTGTTTTCATTCATACATATTTCATTGATAATTCACTAATAAGGGCCGCTTTCCCCAACGCTGCTTAAAGTAATAACAGCCGACGCTCAATTTTTTTCTATACTTTTCCTATTCTCCGAATGAGGCTTAAGCCAGATGTTTTGCTTAAGCAGCGTTGGGGAAAGCGGCCCTTAAGGTGATTTCTTAAAATATAGAATGTTTAGGTATAGAATGTAGGTGAAATGTGTAGTAAAGAATGTTTTCGCATGTGCATTTGCAGGAAGAAACGAGACTAGCTCGCATGAAGCGCATATTCACGGGCTCTCTGCTGATGGGACGTCGCCCCCCGGCGCCCCCCCTCAAGACGTTCGCCGTGCATCTGGACGAGCTGCCTCTCACCAACGAGGGCCTGCCTCGTGTTGTCGTGCGCATCACCGCCTTCATCGAGAAATACGGTGAGAGTATTTCACAAAATTACCAACTTTATTGAGAAATACGGTAAGATAACTATGGTCGAAGTCAGGGGGCTGTCATAGAAGGAGTGGAAGTATTGTATCTTCCCTATGTTAAAAAAGGGAGAAGCCTGTGTCATGGCCTTCTTGAGTTTTGTCTAAAGATGGCCATGCTGTGTCTCGATCTCATTGGCTGCAGCCACGATCTCATTGGCCAAACACACTCTGGACCGATGTCGGCCATTATTATGGACGTAGTTTTGGCGGTGTATTTGAATTCAGAGCCATCATGTTAAATTTAATTTTCATGGAGTTTTGAAAGTTTATGGTATCTTTTGCGTTATAAATAAAAACCGTTGAGAGAATATAGTTAATATTTACGGCAAAATACAACATTTTTGTCGGATTTTGTGTTTTTAGGCTGGTTTGGGTAGAAGTTATGTACTTAGATGTTTTCAAATACACAGCCAAAAGTACGTCCACAAAATGGCCGACATCCTACTCCCCTCATTTCTCTTACTTCCAGTCCCTTAGATGTCAGGTCCCTGGTCGAAGTAATTCAAAATAATACTGTATTTTTATAGTATAATGTAGTTAGGTCCAATGCACACCAAATGAAACCGACTCAAACATAGAAAATGTTACAAACTGACTCAGACAAGTAAAATGTTTTGGCTTTCTGTAGTAGTGAAGTTGATGTTGTGGTAGTTATTGTCATACTGTAATGCGCAAGAGACCGTGATGTTGGTCAAAAACCACATATTATAATATAGGCTAACAACGAGATACAATTGCGGTTTCGGTTTTGTCACACCATTATCAATCTCTGGTAAACTCTGGTTTCGGTTGTAACAGTACCATTATCAACTTCTCGAGTGAAGCTCTGGTTTCAGTTGATATAGGGCCCATTATCAATCTCTGGTAAACTCTAGCGGTTTCAGTTGATATACCATTATCAATCTCTGGTAAACTCTGGTTCCTGGCTGTTACACCATTACCACTGTCTCTGGTAAACTCCTGGTTTCGGGTTGTTTATACCATTATCGTCTCTCAGAACCCCTGGTTTATCATTGTTTTATTAAATATGTGGTTTTGACAACATCAAGTCTTCTTATTCAAAATGTTTTGTCTTATGCGGTGTGCATTGGTCTCACCTAATTTAATGCTTGCTTCACTTAGGCAGCGTTTACATGCATTTTCATTCATTCATTAATTCTTCATCAGCACTCATGTGAAATAGAGGACATGGCTCTTGAAAAGTTTAAAAATGAAAGTTTAGAATAAAGTTTCTATATAACCTTTAAATGAAGTTTGAAGTTTAAAATAGTTTGAAAATAAAATTTTTCAATCTATCTATTCATCTCAATCACTCACGCACGCAGTAGACTCTACTGAGTAGAGTGTCAGAGTGCACAATTATTCTGAGAACAGAAATATATCAATTTTAGTACAATATTTGAAATACAGTACATGTTATGCAGCGCAGAATGAATTCATGTTGATGATTTACTGAATCTTTGATGGTTAGAAATATTGTAATATAACATCTTTATTATAAACTATACTAAAGCTTAACGCACAATAAAATACAGTAATTTATTAAAGAAAGTTTTATAATAATATTCTAAAAAATAATAATAGGCCGTTCCAGAAATAACAATAATACAATAAATACAAAGTACATTTCCAGCAATAAAATACAAAATAGAAAAGCAAAGAAGCTTGAGCTCTGGGAGGGAGTTCAAATATTCTTTTAAGTAGTTTGGGTATATGAATGAATGAATTATCAATTAATTGATAATTCAGTGCGCCTGACCTCACTACCGGCGCACAAGATTATCTTTTGCCGGTAGTGCCATATTGTTAACAATATTGTTGATGGTTTAAAATTCATTCTCAAGGTAATTATTTATTTTGTATTTTATGCTAGTGTTGTACCAATTTTACTTTTGTATTGTTAACCAATTTACTTTTTGGCAATAAATATTGATTGATTGATATTAAAAATGAAAATGATCCAACCACGAATAAAGTGTGTATTCTAGTACTCTTGGATGCAACATTATTTATTTATTGTCTGTTTTGTGTGCTGCTGTAGGCCTGCAAATGGAAGGCCTGTTCCGGCTGTCGGGTGGCAACCCCAAACTTGTGGAACAGCTGAAGGCGTCCTTCGACCGGACCGGCGACGCCGATCTAGAAGGCTGCGGTGACGTCACCTCGGTGGCCGCGCTGCTCAAGTTGTGGCTGCGCGATTTGCCCGCACCCGTTGTGCCGGCACTCACCGCACACGAGCTGGTGTCGCTGTTGCAGAGTGAGTCACAAAATTAAGATAATTCATTCATTAAAACAGACACCATGATATGAATAATTGAATAATTTATTGAGAATCAATAGCCTCAGACCAAAACTGTTTCTTTAATTAAATAATGAGTATAATCTTAGATTAGGTCAATTTGTTCTCTGTTTGAAATTGAAATTATATTTATCCTTCTAAGGTCGAAGTTTACTCCAACAACAGTTAAACCAATTTTTAGTTTAAACCACAGTTTATCCACTCCTAGGAAACTTTTTTGTCAGAAAGTATTGTATACTTTTCAAAGTTATTCGATCTATTTAACGATGACATGTCGGCTCTATCAAGTATAAATATCAATGTGAGCGACAGCCATGCAAGATCCATGGTTATTTCAAGGTATAAATCGTGTCGTACCCTAATTTAATGTTATATTCACCTATATATCAGTTTGTTAAGTTAATATGTGTGCCACTGAAATTGACATATTTACTATTTCTCTTTATTGTTTTAAATTTGTTAAGTCTTCAAATTACTTTTAATGAATACCTCCTTGTTTTTCTAATTTAAATACCAAATCTAAACTATTGTAATTTGCAGTGATCTCAAAGTTGTGTATGCACTGACGTTTCTCAACTACTGTTGTAACATTGTATTTTGTTCAGTTACAGTGTAATTGGGTCTCGACTCTGTTCTGTGACTCTTGTAAATAAATAAATAAATAAATAAATAAATAAATAAATTTCGATGTCCGAACAGCTGACCATTTGATTCAATGATGCTAACATTGAATCAAATGGTCACCTGTTCGAACATCGGACTTTCTGACAAAAAAGTTTCTAGTGAGTGGTAAAACCCAGGTTTTAACTAAAAATTGGTTTAACTGACTTTGGAGAAACCGGCCCTTAGTATAACATATAGCACGATCGTTTTAACTTGTCAGAAATCAGCTGTTTCGGTAATAATTAAACAGTGATTTCGACACAATACCTAATCAAAAGGCTTAAAAGTCTTGAAGACCTTTAAAGTCTTTAAAAGACCTTTTTAAAGAAGACCTTTCAAAGAATAACTTTTTAAAAGACCTTTTCAATAATCTGCGAGATTCAGCATTTGTAGGTTAAGTATTGTGATATTGATTTTTGAAACATATATTTTCTGACAAGTTAAAAGGATCCTGCTATACCTAGTACAACAAAAATAGAATAGAATACAAAGGTGACACAGAAGAATGGAGTTAGATAAAATGAATAGAATAGAATGACTGCCTTTATTTCATCCTGGGAGGGCGAAGTTAGGGCGCAGTCGGCCCTCTCTTACACTTAACCCTCCAATACAATACTGATAATACAGGGTGGCGCATAAAGAACGGATGTTTTTCAAAAGGTTATAAAAAAGTTTAGTTGAATCATACATTTCTTTATCTTCCTAACACCAAAATACTAAGTAAATAACCTAATTTGAGAGAATGTGTATAAAAATTCCAAAACAACCTCCTGAGTGTATATTTCAAAAATGCACTTGAAGGGAAGATGAGCAGTCTCCTTTAATACGTTAATGCTTACCAGGAAGCCCGACATTGGTCCCAATTCTTTGATGACGGCAGCAATTCATTCATGTATTGCGGTGATTAAAATCTTCTGAATGTAACGTTATTCGACGATAGTAAATGGGCTTGAGTCTTTCGGAAGTAAAGTATGAATCTCATGCCAATGAAGCTCGACTTGAGCTTTCTAACTGAAGCGCCGTTTGAAACGTGATTGAGTTGCAGATTCATTCTATTGGAAATATTGGTTCAACCCTTAAATGTCACGCTGGATTTTGCAAGGTCAATTGCGCCACTGATACTCAAAACTGGATACTTTTAACCCTACAAAATGAATGGGAAAGTCAATAAAGCTTCTGCGGTCAGCAGACAGGCTCTGGTGAACCCACTGGATAGAGTACACCATCCTCTACGCTCAAATCCATCCAGATTTCTTTTTGCGCCACCCAGTACAAAATAAAAAGATAACAAATTAAGCAACTGTTCAAGTGAAACAATGGTGTTAGATATGGTGAAGAATGGTGGAGATAAATGGTGTTAGTTCGAAAATGAAATGTTGCAATAGACAATTAAAATCTGTGTAGTTTTATTTTGTTGAACTTATTCACAAATGTTCAAATTAGTTGTCAACTTGTTCAAATTATTGTGTCACAAATTATCACTATAACATTATGTGTTGATCTCTTTTCTCTCATCACTATCAAATTATGTGTTGATCTCTTTTCTCTCTGCCGCAGAATACAAAGGCGACACAGAAGACTGGTGCGTGGAGACGGGTCGCCTGCTGTCGTGCGGCGTGCTGCGCGAGCGCAACGCGCGTCTACTGCGCTGCGTGCTGCGCCTGCTGCATCGCTATCAGCTGCAGCAGCAGCAGCAGCAGGCTGCAGTCGCACAGCAGCAGCTGGCGCCGGTGTTTGCCGCTCTGCTGCTGAGCGTTGATGACGCTATGCCGCGCCTCGCGTCGCCCGACACGACGGCTGTCATGTTTGCACTGATCGCCAACTACGGACGGGTGTACGATGAGAGGTGGGTGCGAAACGGTGATTGAGATTTGAAAATACAATGAAAATATTCCTTATTAGACAGAGAAAGGTCTAGGAAAGTTCTTTTCTTTACCACCTTTCTAACATTGATTGATTTTTGAAAAAAACATTGGTTGAGATTGAAAGTATTTTTTGAATTGAATTTATTTCAAATTCAAATTTATTCTCAATCCATTACAAAGAAAATAAATTCTCATATTAACTAATCTAACAAATGTAAGCATGATATGACAATAATCTCCGAGAAGGAGACACCAAAGGTCAGTGGAGCGTATACCCACAATGTCTATCAAACATGTGTATACCCACAAATTGTCTACCCATGGAGACAATATACCCACAAGACATAGGGATTGAGCCTGGGCATAAGTTGTACGCTTTAATATTATTATTCAATATTTGAAAATAACTTTTGAATCCAATTGCTCTATTTTCATTTTAAGATATCTTTTACTTCAGATATTCGAAGAAGTGCCTGTCTTAAGCTGACAATCACAGTCATGCAAAATAGTTGATTTCTACACGGTTTTATTCTCCAGAGTAGCCAATATTGCTAGTGAATGCTGAATACTGAACATACTTTGCTACTGAGAATACTTTTGCTGGTGCCACACAACTTTTGTTAGGCATGCACCGGTTAAGACAAGACAGACAAAGTCACGAGGCCCACAGTACCTTTTATAGCTGGTTATGGGCACACACCGATGCAATGATAGCATCGGTGTGTGCTGCTCATAAGCAACTATGTGAAGTACTGTGACTAAACGTGACTAATCTTGTCTTGTCTTGTCTTGACTAACCAGTGTACGCCTAGCCTAACTGGTCTTAGTGTCAAATCTATCTCTGTATTCGATATACTAGTTGATATAAAAACAAAACATGAATATCGATATTATTGATGTATTGATTATAAAAATTATTCTATGTTGAAAAGTTCGCGTCAACAGGGAAGTACCCTTTATTTGAATAAAAATTCGAATAATTTTTTGTAGAATCACTGGCATTGTGTTACAATTCACAAATTTCTTCTTTATTCATTTAATCATCTCAAAATTCAACTTTTTGTACAGTTATCAACCAGTTTTGTCTAAAAAACCCACAATGATTCAAATCAAGAGCGTTATGAACATAGAAATAACTTTGAAATAAAGTCTTACAATAAAGTCTTCATGAGGATTCAGTAACAATCGTAACTAAATCAAATACTCAATACCATTACTGAACTGAAATCATTGAAAATTTCACCGGCATTAAATATAATTTATTGGGCAAACCTATAATTTTATGTGCAATGTTTGCTATGAACTTTGCATGTCTTTTTGCTCTCTTGACATGTCATATGTCATACATCTTATCACTCTTAATAGAAGACGATAATGTAGTCTACATACAGTATTAACATGCAGTCTACATATCTCTCTTCTTCTTCTTCTTCTTCTTCTTCTTCTTCTTCTTCTCTTCTTCTTCTTCTTCTTCTTCTTCTTCTTAAACATGAGCCCATGGTGAGCCTTGGCCTCCGACACAATCAACCTCCAAGCATCCCTATCCTCGACTATGCCTCTCCATCCTCTCACTCCCAATTTTCTCAAATCATCAGACACCTCATTTTTGGGCCTTACCATCTATGGGCTCAACCATCTATTCCATCCAATAGATGGCCCAACCATCTATTTTTGGGCCTCCCTCTCTGTAGTCTATTATGTAATTTGTCTACATATCTCTAGTCTATATTAATTTAAGATTGTAATATTTCATTGTTTATTTATTATTAAATTTGTTTGTTGTGCAGTATGTCATGCAACGACGTGAAGATGGACGGAGGCGGCTCGCCGGAAACGCGTCTCTATTCGACGGGCAAAAATAATAAAAGTTTGAATGCGTCTCCGGTGATTCAGAATATGAGTGAAACGACTCCGTTGTCGTACAGCGGCAGCAAGAAACAGCGCAAGCGCAAGGACCGACAGAGCAGTGCTGATCGGAAGTTTGTCAGGTTGGTAGCATTGAAGTTAACTTGTTTGTTTGTCAATGGCTCAACAGCCCTATGTGGGCTTAGGCCTACCAGCTGGTTGCCAGTTTCACATCCACTTGACTGAATCAGCAGAGGTTGAAGTTAACTTGGATCTTAATTAACTGACTAAGCAACGGCTCGTTGCACGAAAATCCTCTTGAATTTAACCGCCTTAAAATGATGTCATCTAACGGAACCAATCAACGGTTCTGACTGCAATGGAATGACGTCATTTTACAGTCGTTGAATTCAATTGGATTCTCGTGCAACTGGCTGTTAGTGTATTGAAAGTCTTTTTTCAATGAGTACTGATTCAAAACTTAGTTTTTGGTTACCTTTATGAAGGCACGGCTCAGTAAATTGTAGGCCATAAGATGTTTATTTTGATCCCCTGCTTTTAGAGAAACTCTGTTTTTATGAACGTTTCTCACGTAATAAACATGTAACTGACTTAACATATATTGTAAAACTGTTTAAAGTTACTGTCTAAATAACCTAACAGTAGACTGTTTTTAATTTCAAAGTGAACAGTCTGAAGTTAATTTTTTCCACATGTCATGAACTTGAGCAATTTCCTTGGTTTCTTCTACTAAAAACAGTATATTAACTTGAATCGTATTCAAATCATTAAAAAATTATTAATTCTACCCAGAAAGGTCATTTTAAATTCAAAGGTCCGTTGTACTCAACTGATTATTGGAACTATATATATAGTATAATAGTATTATTATACTATAATATTGAAGGTTTAAATAAAGCCATATTTGGAACTTATGAATTTGAAAGGTTATTATTTAAATTTAAGTGATTTCCCGTATTTCTGTGTAGTCAATTCGATCAGCACTTTATATTAATGAACAATAAGTTCATTCGGCTGATTTTATTGTACGCTATTTCTTAATTTACTACTTGATTGTCAACCTACCAGGGTAATCCCAAAAGTAACTTCCTTTGTGCCCCCGCACCAGGTCCAACTCGGAGGAGCGTCCGTGCAAGTCTAGCTGTGGAGGGGGCAGCTTGTCAGTGATTGGTGGCTCTGGGGGTGGTGGCGGAGGGACGGGCAGCGGAGGGGGATTTCGCCGAGTCAGCAGTCACGAGGACTTCAGTCGCAGTCGCAGCGCGCAGAAGGGGGCACAGCTGATGGAGCTCATATCGGAGACGGCCAACTGTATACAGGTAGGGAACGATTGAAAAATTAATGTTTTTTTGTGATTTTTTCAATAGATTTAATATTTCTAGCCCAGAAAAGTAGTATATTTCACCTTGCATGAAATGGGGTAGTGAGGTTCTATTTTTCATGTTGTATATGATAGTCCTGGGAATGTTGAATCCAAGTTTTCAACCTCGGAAAACTTCCGGATCATCTTCAAAAACCGTAAAAAAGACGGAAATTTGCATTTTTTTATGTTTGGCCAATTTTAACCCTGAAACCTGAAGCGTAACTTTGTCATACAGGATGTACAGCATAGTATTGAAAGTAAATTTAATTACCTACAGTATGAGACCAAATTGGTTATTGTAGGCCGAACAGTTTGCGAGATACAAGTTAGCTTTCCAAAGTTCTTCAAATTTTCTATCAATGATAGTACATTTCAAGCGGTTTCTGGCGATTTCCGCGAGACCTGGCGAGAAAATCGCTTGAAATTTACTAGCATTTATGAACTTTGAACAGCTATATCTCGCAAACTATTGGGCCTACAATTATCAATTTGGTCTCAAATTGTAGGCAATTCAATTCAAAGCTCTCTCTACCTTGAGCAAGCTTTGGCAGTCCACATATGAGTCTAATTGCCTTTCTTTGAATTGAAAATATTACCTATAGAACTGTATGCTTTTGAACCCCAGAGTATTTGTAATGCATGGACTGCTAACAGCATTGAGACTACCGAATTTTTTTCTAGGTCTATGGAGTTTGCCTAGTAATGAAAAGTATTTTAGTGGAGTGATATGCAATGAATGCTACAGTAGGATTATGTAATAAATTTGGATAACTGGTACAATCTACTTGCAAGTAGATCTAATTATAAAGCTACTAAAAATGTCTTTGAAATCTTCCCCTTCGATCTTAGTTACGTGATTTATAGCTGGTAACTCACGGTTTCACTCATAAAAGTACTGTATTCAAATTCATCTTATCTTCAATTCTCTAGTGCTTTTTACTTGACTCAATTACGATAGCCAAAGTGTCATTAACATTGCTAAGTGCAGCGTTTATGTGGTCCTTTAGCTGTGTTGTTTATTTTTGTGCTAATGCGAATCGGTTACAATGATAATTTTCGCTAAAAATGGGTTTGAAATAGAAACATCATTTACGTCAGGTTGGCTGTTCGTATTTCAAACTAGAAGGTACTTGAGTGTAATTAATACGCGTGTAAATCATTTACTACCTCTGACACGTATAAGTATGACTTTCAAACCTGCGAAATAAGTAGAAACCAATATGTATTTTGTTGGAAGCTTCAAAGCTCTTATATTTCGAGTATTTTCGATATTCTTTGAGATGAAGTCCTCTCAATTTTCGATGGGAAAAGGATCGTGTTCTAACGACTTTTATTAATTAGAACGGCAATAAAACTGGTAATAAATCAAAATTTATTGTCATGTTGTTTATTGATTGGTAGCTGTGCCAGTTGAGTTTTGTATTGGAATCTTATCAAATGTCATTTTTGTATTCATTTTATTGGGCTTGAAGCAATTGAAATTAATTGCCAAAATCTTTATTGTCTAGGAGTTTGATTGCTGAGTTCATGTGTGTATATAAATATTGAATCTAATAAAAAAATAAATATTGTAACCAGTTAGTATTTTCACGCACTGTTCCTTCGATTTTTATAATGATTGATGACATTGTAATGTAATCAAATTAACCATAAAATAAAACAATAAATTGTTTCATTTTCTATTGGTTGAGAGAATTTATATTAAAACATATTATGTAACTTAATTGTAGTCTTATCAAAGATTCGCATACTCTTTGCGATGTGAAATGTTCCCACATGGAACATCAAAAATTTTGTATTGGTTTTTATTTGGCGTTAAAAAAGACCAGGCTTGGTATGAAAACATTGACTCATTTGGTGATAATGAGATAATTTTCCTTGTTTCTTGGTAAAGATAAAATGGAAGTAAATGAGATATTGCAACTATACAATTGCTTTTAAATCATATTAATTAATTGAACGAAATTCCTAATTAATAATGCTATATAATTCTATAATCCGCAGAAGCGGGAGTCTTCAGAGTATTATATAGCATTATTAATTAGGAATTTTGTTCAATTAATTAAAAGATAAAATGTTTCAGTAAATTTGGCATAAGGTTATAAAGTCCTAAGTTTATGACCTTATGTTTATGTGTTGACTAATAGTTAGTCAGTATTTTATTAATATTTTATTTGAACTTTAAACTTTTTCGTTTCCCCAGCAATTTATTTATCAAGTAATCTGTTGTTTATTTGTTATTTTAATTTGATTTTGAATTACAATGTTGTTTCTAAGAATTTTTCTGCGTGTCCAGTTTTATGAACTTTGTTTCATGAGTCTTGTGATCTTCTGATAATATTTAAATCAAAAACAATTGTCACCATCGAGTGTGAGTTCCTAGCTTTATTTAAGGAGATATACTTTTCTTCATTTTATTGGACTGTTTAGAAGAAGTAATTATAATTATTGCTTTTGCTATTCAGATTTGATTTTTGGTTGAATACTTGAAGAATAGTGCTTCTAAGAATTGTTAGTTGTTGTATTAATCCAGTATGGTATGAACGTGATCATCAATTAACATTTAAAACAAAAGCACTTGATAGAATTGACATCCTCGAGTGTATTTTTCTGTATTTTTCCGAGGTATCCTTTTGCTTCAGTTGATTTCACTGCTTCGAGAATATTTTCAATTGTTTTGACTGCGCTTTAATAACAATTATACTATTAAAAAAATGAAAAAAAAACTTCTGAAATTATCTTGGTAGTTTTCACTGCGTAAACAATTCTATCACTTCAATTATCATTGTTCTGTCTGATTGAACCAAATCATAATGGTTCATTTTTATGTAATATATCTATTGAATGTTAATTGACATGAAATCAAGAGTATTCTCCCAACTTTCAATTTGTTTTGTGTCGTCTTTCGAGTGTTATGCTTTCTTTTAAATTGTTTTGTCTGGCATGACAATGAAAAGAGAATTCATTTGTTCTGATTGTCAGTAGTCAATCAATATGAGAATTGGAAAATTTCAATTATCATTGGCATTCTCAAGAGTTCAATATATGCTTGAAATAACCAACGTTTTTGTACAAGATTTATGGAACAACATATTTTGTTGTGAAAGATTGTCAATTGAGAATTGTCTTTAATCATTTAATGAATATTGATTAAATGTACAATAGTTATAAAACATGATAGATTAAGCAGCGTTCACCTTGAATCTGGTTGTATGTTATGGTGTAATGAATCATCATTAAGTACCTTTTGTAGACATTACAGTCAATTAAAGAGAGTTTGAAGACGAAGTAGAGTTTCGAGTACGTTATGTAAGACAAAAGTGTGCCTTCTAGTAGGCCCAGTGCTCAATGTTCCTCCCATCATCAATAAACGACGCAGAACTTTCTAGATAATTTTTTATTTGTGTGTGAAAAAAATTGTCATAAAATGTCCATTGACTAGGGAGGAGAAACGTGAATTTAATGGAAAGCGTTTAGCCGCCATATTGAAACTAGATAACTTGATTGTTTTTGTTGGTTTTTTTTTTGCCTCGTTTCTCTAATCAGTAGTTAATAGCATCCACTCGAGAAGCGTATAAATTGAATGTAATCGGACGGTACAGTTTTCATTATTCGGTGGCATTGTGTCTAGTGAGCATGTCTCCCATTGTTGAATTGCTGTGACTGTGCGTGATTTTTTGTTTGCTGCCGATAAAATAATGGCTTGTGTCCAATACTATCCATGTGTTGTGTTGGTGAGTGCTTTTTATTTGTACAAACGTGTTTGAACTTTCCAATAATTGATATTGAATAATTTTGTTTTGTGCAAAAGTGTTAGAACTTCTCATTAATTTATTGAAGTTTAATGATTATGATGGTATTCCTTGAAAAATTGAAATTCCTTGAAACAGTGCTAGTGACAGATGAAATTCTGAAAAATACTCATTCATGGTAGGATTATTCCTTTAGAAATACCGGTATAATTCCTTTAGAAATACTGATATGAATTCCTAATTCTTATCTTAAGAATTGAATCCTACTTGGATAATCCTAGTAGGCTAATCCTACTTGGAGAATACTCATTCATTCATGGTATGTCTCTTATGTTATGCCAGGACAGAGCTGATTATGCATAACATCACTCGTTGCCATGGAAACGTTAAATCACAGTCATTCGCTATCCGCCAAATTGAAAATAAAATCTACTATATTTGAATTGATATCATTATAATTATTGTATCTATTACTTATCATACCAATCCAACACAGAAAGGGATAGTTCATAGAAGGGATAGTTCATAGAAGGGATAGTTTTGAAACTTGCTTGGAACTTCGTTTTCGTTCATTCATATTGTGCTAAACTTTTCAATGTATTTTTCTTGATCCTTTATAGTGTTTCTCTATTACTATTATTGTTCATAACTTATATTCTCAATTTACAACAGTCTTTACTTTCTCTATCTGAGAAAGAACTTGCATAATTCTAATGATTACCTGTTACACTAAATTATTACAGGCCTATTTATCTATTCTCAATAGAATTAAAAACAGCTATCTACAATTCGTTAATGAATAACAAGAAAAAATAACATTGAAAAGTTTAGCTCAATTGGAATAATGTTTTTTGCTTATGAAGCTGACCATCCCAAATTTTTTTATGAATTCCTGCTCAAGTTTGCAAGAAGGACTGTTCTAACTGTTCGTGTCCCTACCAAGCATACCACATAATCCATACTATAATTAATACTACATATACTGATATACTACAATACATTATTTACTACATTATATGTACTACATATTATATTTACTACATATAATACTACATTAATTTACAATGACTGGACAATTTTCTTCCAAAAATCAGCTGCCAATTTGGCATTGTCATTTGCCATGATAACATCCTCCATAGAACATGGTCTTTCAAAGAAGGAATTAATGGAACGATTTCGGCAAGTAGCCGGAGGGTTTTTAATTAAATAAAAATTTTATTCTATTCGTGTCTACTTTTATTCATGTTGTAGATGTTAACGCCAGTGACTTCAGCGCGTCCTTGCATGAACGCAACAAATATTATAATTTTGTTTTTCCATTAATTGGACTGATATAATTTTGAATTAATATTTTTTAAATTAAACGCTTGTTTTATTTGTGTCTGTTGTAGATGTCAACCCCAGTGACGTCAGCACGACCCCTGCACGAACGCAACCAACAGTTTCCACCCCTACGCAGTTCGTCCACCCCCACTAAACACAACAACAACAACAACCTCAACAAGACCGTCTCTCAGCAGCCGCAATCAGCTGTTGTCGAGTACAACAACAACAACGATCCGTTGCCATGGCAACTCGGCGACGCGGTGCTCCGAGACGAGTCGCTGGCGATTAGCGTCGTCTGCTCGCCGCCAGCTGATTGCCAGCTGATAACAGCTGATGAGGAGGCGGAGCGCGAGCATGAGCGGAGGCGCAGCAGTGAACGGTTTGCGCCGTGCGGTGGAGGGGGAGTGATGATGGGAAGGAGGCGCGGAGGAGGAGCAGGGGAGAATGGGGAGAGGAGGAGGAGGAAGGTGGTGTCCAGGGGTGAGTTGGAAATTTTAATTTTCCAAGTTATTTTCCTCCATTTTTTTAGTCGTTCTATAAATCGTACCTTAGTTATTAGTGATAGGGTCCAGTCAATTGAAATATTGAATAATTTAACTAGTGTTTGAGACAAAATTCCACTCTCAGTATGTAGGCCAAGCAGTTTTACATAATATTAAAGTGAATAGTTAGTTACAATTTGAAAATAATAAAAGCACAGAACATTTCGAGGAACTGGACTTATCTACCAGTTTTAGCATTGCTGAAATGACTCTATTGTTGGGTTGCACCAAGCAAGATCAACTTTGATCCAGGATCAGTGCAATGCTGATCAAATGGGATCAGCTGATTCAAAATAGTCGTGTAACTTTGTTGCGTTTCCAGAATACACTTTGGATATAGCTTATCCAATGTAGCTAATAGAATCAAACAGAGAAACATACGAACATAGCCTATAATGTCGAGCAATACTATTTCAAAAGGATTTCTATTGAATTCAATAAAAATTGGTACTATTAAAAACAATTCAATTCAATTCTGTAAATTAATCACATTTTTAATTCCATTTAAAATTAATACTGTTATTAGTATCAATTTCTCTTTGAAATAACAACATGCAGTCCATTTCTACTTAGTGAATACACTTTTGATCCCCACTAATACCTTGGCGTATTCAATAACTGAAAATATACTGCAAATCCTTATTTCAGTGAGGAATTGATATTTTTAATTTCGCAGTTCGTCATGAATCAAGGCATAATTATTTATTTATTAAGCGTATGGTGTCTTGGAGCCTATAGCTTATTGCAGGATATTAATCCTTTGTCAATTTATTAAAACAGGAAAATAGTATATAATATATACAGTATTAGGTGAACTTCTAATAAACTCCCTCCTTGATCGTCAGATAATTAGAGGCGAGTATCGAAATTTCTTATGTACTCTCTTACTCCGTGAATCAGTATAATAAAATCTTTGTCATCTCCATGATGAGCTCAATCAAGACATTAAGGCTAGGCGTACACCGGTTAGTCAAGACAAGACAAGACAAGATTAGTCACGTTTAGTCACATAGTTGCTTATGAAGCAGCACACACCGATGCAATGACTAATCGGTGTGTGTTGCTTCATAAGCAACTATGTGAATTATTGTGACTAATCTCGTCTTGTCTTGTCTTGACTAACCGGTGTACGCCTAGCCTAACAGTTATTTTAAGTTTCTATACTATTGTAGGTTGAATCAACATTTTGTTTTTTCAGTGCTCTTTCGAAGAATTAATCTTGATAATCAATCTAACATTTATTCAAAGCAATAGTACAAAACTGGTTAATTAGCAAAGGAAGACAGAGAATAGAAACAGTAATTTCAAACCATTTATAGTATCACATAACATATAAATCATACACACGCAAGACTTCAATCACTTAACACTTACTAATTACTATCACTTAACTCTTATTTGCACACAAAAATTCAAACCTACTCCAGGACATGGCTTGCCATAGCGGAGTAGGTCAATTTTCCAAACAACCACATGTATTATAACATTTTGCTTTTGATTTTTTTACTAACAAATCTTTGTATAATTAACTGTAAATATTTTTGAATTTGTATTTGTAATAGATATAGGTATTTTGGAAAATAAATCATTTATTTATTTATTTACTATTTCTGTTTAGGTGGCAGCTCGACGCCAAGCCGCCGTCGGCACACGCGGTCGCCGCGACGCCGCGACGGCTGTTCGTCGTCGTCCTCAGTCGAGGGAGGAGGCGACTCGTCGTCAAAGGAGAACGAGGAGGAGGCGGAGGAGGAGGCGGTGACGCCGCGACGCTGTTCGACGCTGATGGTGGTGTCGCCGCCGCCCCCCCTCACCCCACCCCTTGCACCCACCGCCTCCCTCTCGGGTGGCGAGGAGGGCGAAGAGGAGGGGGAGGGAAGCCTGTCGCGCAGCAGCAGCAGCAGTGGCAGCCGGAGTGGGGAGGGCGAGGAGGAGTTGAATGAGCCGCAGCATGATCCTGACCAATCACCGCAGGTGAGATGTTTTTCAAATCAATTAAGGGCCGGTTCATGAGCTCGGGATTTAGCTAAGTCCTAGACTAAAACGGGTGTAAGCATCGAAACGTTAGCCTCGGATTAGGATGTCGCAACGATAAGTTTGTCAAACTACTTTTGTTCAAACTTTTCACATCTGATTTAACTTCTACCCAAACCAGCTGATTTAACACAAAATAGCGTACATCAATCAGCTGTCTGATTAATATTCAACATAATTCTCAACGGGATTTTGATTTATACCGCAAAAGCCATAAACTTTCAAATAATCCTGAAAATTAAATTTAACATGATGGCTCTGAATTCAAATACACCGCCAAAAGTAGGTCCATAATAATGTCGACATCGGTCCAGAGTGTATTTGATGCTGAGATCGCGCCACACAGCTAATGAGATCAAAAGTCTCTTAGCTCATGAACCGCAATAAAAGTTTGTTGAAAAATTATTCGCAATACAAAGAGTGGTGTATTAATCATGTAATACAATGATTATGATTTTTTTCATGTTTTCTATTTTAGGGAATTTTGTGATTTGTTTAATTTTTTTCTAAACAGAAAGTGTGTACGCCTCTTTCCTGTTTTACAGGACTTGTAAAATTTGTGAAACGGGGCCCTGGTCTCTAGCTAATTTCAATGCTGATTTTTTAGTATATGTGTCTTGTCCTCTTTTGCCTGGGTTCGAATTGGTTGACTGTACTTTTTATCTCCATAATTATGACTCCTCCAAAAGATCTTTGAATTACAAACAATCGAACAATCGAGTGAATAACCCTCCTTCAATGTATTCCTTAAAAAAATTACTTATTCGAAAATTTTGCCCAATATATCAATACCCGCTGTCGATACCTTTTGATCGGTTTTTAATCTTCTTGAAATATTTCCGAGATTAGAAATGCCAGAAATTCTTTCCATTGGATTACTAGCAAAATGTTCATTTGTAGATAAATTTGGAATCTTATTCCTTCGTAATCTTGTTGATAAAGCATCTCTAAAACTTTATGTTGTAAAATGAATAATTGAGTCAATATTCTGAATGAAGGTTTCTATTTTGATGATTGAATCTCTTCAATTACCTCGAAACCTGGGATGCTAAGATACAGCTTAATTCTACTAACTGATGTTATGGGAGATCTATCCATTTCGTTAATGTAATCAGTGCAAAATCTCAACATATAATAGAGATTCCAATCCAATATCTTATGTAATATTAGAGCTAACCTCAAGAGATTAATCGGGTCTCTTATCAAAATGAAATCAGATTCCCTTATCAAAATGGATTTCAGTAATGAGAATAGATGAAAGATTAATGGATTGGCAAATCATTTCCGATATTTACTAGTATGCCGTGACTATAAATCATAAATTCTGTGGATAATAAACCACATTCAGTCACTAGAGTACAATCAACCACCAGACCTCAGCATTGAAAAAAGTGATTTATTGACTTGGGCATTTGTATGGAAGCCACCATTCAATCAATACATCACTACTATAGGTGGGTGGATTGGATGGCAGCATATATCTGCCCATATTAATGGACTTTTAGGTTCAATGAACTCATGCGAAATTGTGATTGGTTCTTTCAATAATAAAGATTATGTTCCCTCTAAGACGTGGACTTGGATTCTACGGATAAATGTCGCTTGAGGCAGTTAGTGAACGTTCGTTGCGTGTGATATACTATGTAGTGAGCTGGTTGCACAAAGCAGGGTTAAAGTTAATCTTCGATTACTAAGAATTAAAATTGTTAATTGAAGAATGAGCTTATTATCATTAGCGTATGACTTTTATCGTTGGGGAGACCCGAAGGTAGTTCCAACTCGCCGTGTGTAACCTAATTTTCACTTGAGGTTGAGGTCGATTTGAAGAATGAGCTTAATAGATCTTAGTGCAACTGGGACGTAGTATGTGATATTGACTCGTAATAGTATACGGTACTGAATAATTTTGTAGTATCTCGTGTAAAGTCAACGTTAATTGTGAGAATTATTGTGGTTATGTAGTAGAGTGTATATCATTGTTCAATATTCGCCAAGTTAACAAATAAAATCTATCCTCTCATTCTAATTCGATATTGTGTTGTAAAAAGACTGAAGTTACCCAGTTATCAATTATTTTTTCAATAATTGAGGATAAGTTTTGATGATAGGAAGATGAGTAGAAGATCTATAGTTATTGAAACTGTAATTGGATACGTTGTGAACGGTGTAGATGTTCCATTATGCAGACGTGTGTCTAAAAAGATTCGATTTAAACCTCACTTCAAGGTTGGCTATTATTTTTTTATCGTATCATTCATAAATAAGGACATTTCCATTACTATTAGCCACTCATTCTGATTTTTGTTTGTAACAGGATGAGAAAGTGGAAGCCGAAGAAAGGAAGGAGGAAGAAGAGGAAGAGGTGAAAGGCGATGTGGAGGAGTTGGAGGAGGAGGAGGATGATGACGAGGTGGGGGAGGAGGTGGAGGGAGAAGAGGAAGATGTGAACAGCGATGAGCCGGTGCTCGACTTGAACAGGCTGCACGTGGACCTGAGCGAGCCGGTGCCCAGTCGACATGACTGGAGTTTTGCGCCACAGTTGCCTCAGCCGCAGGTAAATCACTAAATATTTCATCATTTTTCTATCTATAGCAGGATCCATTTAACTTGTCATAAAACATATGATCGACGAGCATATGATCACAATACTTAACCTACAAATGCTGAATCTCGCAGATTATTGAAAAGGTCTTTTAAAAAGTTATTCTTTGAAAGGTCTTCTTTAAAAAGGTCTTTGAAAGACTTTAAAGGTCTTTAAGACTTTCAAGCCTTTTGATTATTGTGTCGAAATCACTGTTTAATTATTACTGGAACAGCTGATTTCTGACAAGTTAATTGGATCCTGCTATACAGAATTTATTTATTTATTCAGCAATGTACAATATTCATACTTAAAGGATGGTTCTACAGGCTTTCGCCCAAAACAGTCTCTTGCCCAATTTATGAAAACAGTCAAAATATAGGTTATGTGACATTTTTCTAAACGAAAACAATTTTCACTCCGAAAACAGACACAGATTTGTTAGAATCATAATTTTTACTCAAATGTATAAAATACAGGCCTTTGCTTAACAACCAGTTTTAACTGAAATGAGTTTTGCGTCGTAGATATAGCAGGATTCTTTTAACGTGTCAGAGAACAGCTGATTTAACGTTAGTAAACGAGCGTACATCAATCAGCTTTTTTATGACAATTTAAAAGAATCCTGCTGTACACAAATAGTTCTGTGCAATTAATAAGGCGGGTTGCTTGCTTAAATACGGAACAAGTGGGGATTTGTAAGGATCACAAATGGGTGCCTGTCGAACATTTTTTAACCATCATATTCCACCGAAATGTCCTTGTTCTGAATTTTTTATGCCCATGAAAAGATTTTTTCAACAATTTTTTCTTGAAAAATTATGCATTGAATTTTGTTCAAAATGAAATACTGCATATAATGCCACCTCAAACGTTGAGATCGGTGTAGCCGCTTGGCTGCAATCCATCGTCAAAAATGGCCAAATTTTTCAAATCCACAAAGAGAACAAAATTGGTGGCGGATGGACAGATATCTAAGATGGCGTCTGCTTCGCTTGCTTAGTAGCATTTCTTCCTTCCGACCAACCATTTTATCTATTATTAAACTATTACCAACCAATTATCTATCGATAAACTGAAAAAACTTCAATAAATTTTTGCTCACTTTGTGGGAGCACTGTTGCATTGATATTTTTTTATCAAGAATATACAACAATATATCGTGTTATCATTTTCCTACTCATCAGTGTTTATTTATTTATATTTATTCTGCTTTTACGGTCTCATTGGACCACTTAAATCAATCATTTCCTGGTCTTTCTTAATTTTTTCTTTCGCATTGTCCAGTACTTCTTCATTCGTTCTGATCTTCTCTTTCGTTCTTCATCTGTAAATACCCTTTGTACAGTATGTCGGTTGTCTATTTTTTGGTTTGAACCTTGTTTTTATGTCTTTTGATTTATTATAAACACTAAATTCACTTAGAAAGTAAGATACTCACAAATTATGTGTGTTGATGCACATTTCGCGGTGCTGTGCCGCATCGTCGGAACACGTGTACAGGTGAACTAGCCTTTTACTAGTCTTTAGTTTGACTAAAGAACTAGTGAACTAGTCTTTTAGTTTGTTTAGGTTTTCGGTTTTGCTTTTCAGATCATCCAGGGTTATTTCCAGTTCGTGCAGATCTTCTCTCTAATCCATCCTGCTTGCTGCTTCATATCCCATAGTTTCTCTATTATTATTCTCGATAACCTAGTTTCTGGTGTCCTTAGAATGTGACCAAACAGTGTTTAATAGTATATTTCGCACCTAGGGCCGAAAATGGGTGTTTGCCGGCTTGAGATCGCGGTTTTCAAGTTCGAGACGAATGTCGAGAACTTGAAGCGATCGAGAGCCGGCAAAACATTTTTGCCCGCGGTGCGAACGCTATTTTTCGCCACACAAAAAAAAGTGGCAATTTTGAAAGTTTTTAAAATTCTTCTTGGAAGAATTCAATGTTTTGAGGTTAGGCCTATGAAAATACTATCGCTATGTGATATCATATCATGTTTGATATCTATACTATGTTTGATATCAAAACTGAAAATAATTCATGAATTAAGTTATAGAAAAATTATTTTATTGATGCTTTAAATACTACATAGCCTACATATTTAATTATTTAAAAAAAAAACACTTTTCAATATTCAAAATTCATAACTCTGTGTTACACAATGCAGCCAACACAATAATTGTTGAGGTTAAGGAAATATTATCATCGTATTCTATTGGTTCAAGGAAAACTATTAAAAAAATCAGGATAATACATATTAAGTTGTGGAACAATAATTATTTATATAATATATTATAAATATACAGCTTATTTCCGTAAAAAGTATGTGATTATCTCTTCATGATTTGTGTGATCGGACACGATCAGCTGTCATTCAAGGTCATTTTCTTTTCCGCCCTAGGGCCGTAAACGTTTACAGACCTCGTCGGAAACAAAACGCTTTCGGCCTCTGTTTGAGGTGTGAAAAACAGTTCATTACGTCCAAGTGTGGCGAAATAGTATATTTGATTTAATTTGTGTGGCAGCAAGAGCGTCTGGACTGCGACTCGCTGCGCACGAGCGCGACATTCGCGGCCGGGCACCGCGCGTTCGAAGCGGCGCAGGCGGTGAGCGCGGTGGCAGCGGCAACGCCGGCGGACCGCAGCGGCCACATCTCGGTCATCGAGCACCATCACGCGCGCCAGATACACACGCTCCGCAAGCGCCTGAAACGCTACGAGGAGGGCTTCGAACGCGAGTTCGGCTACAAGCCGTCGGCCGCCGACAAAATGGCCAATCCCGACACCAGGAAAATGTGCGCCACCTTGTCCAAGCTCAGGCGCGAATTGAAACGTGAGTATTGATGATTGGTTTTAATCTAGTTTTGTTGAGAAATATATAGCGGCTGTGTATGGTACAGAGACTATACAGGCTGTTTCTAAAATAGACCGACAAACTTCGTTTGCGGTTTCCTGACATTGAAGAGTTAAGTTCCAGCAATATTTCAATATGGCGGGCATTTGAATTTTTTAATTGAAATAACTTGAAAACTTGTTGTTGCCCGCCATTTTGAAATATTTCGTCAGATGAGGTTGCTTCATTTTCGACTTTCATTTGCTTGCATTTTAGGACCCATATTTACTGGATTTTTTTCTTAATTTCAATGTCAGAAAACCGCCCACGAAGTTTGTCGGTCTATTTTAGAAATACCCTGTATAATGTAATCACTAGAGCCCGAATGTTCAGGCATTTATAATACTTGAAATAGGCAGGCAAAAAGGCACTATGAAACACAAAAATAGGCACTTTAAAATCGAATCCTATACAGTTATATGAAAAAAATAATACAAGAAAATTAAGAAACTTATATTTCACTGGTTGCACATGATTAATGTATTTCTTGAAGTTTTTTGACTCTGAATTTTGTTTTCTTTCTGAAAGAATATTTTCCAGTATGAAGAAAGACCTTTCTACATCAACTGTCGTTACTGATGCATATCTGAAACACACTATTGTATTTGAACTGAAGCTAGATTTAATAAAAGGGTTAGCTTCAAATAATAATAATATATTGAATATAAGCTTTATTCTTGCAAAACTTTCGTTTGAAAAAATTAATTATGTTAATTCATGGATTTTTAAATCTTGAATTAATCTTGTAGGCAAAGCATATAAAATAGGATGAAATAAGCAATTGATATTGAAATAGGCACTAACACCCAGAAAAGGCAGAATAGGCAAAATTAAGGCATTTTGCCTAACATCCGGGCTCTAGTAATCACATAGGTAATAGAAATCTATTGAAGTTTGATCATCATTGTTCAGTAGAGTCACACATTACTCATTCGGTGGCACTCAGGGGAGCTAGATTTAGATTTAGATTTATCACTTTATTCATGTAGATTACAATGTCAGCTTAAATTCTAGACAGTATAGTTTAGCAATGAATCTCGTCAAAAATGAAAGTACCATAATACAATCGTCAATAACTCACTTAACAATGCTTAAACTATGGAATCAAATAATATGAATAAGAGCTTTACTTCTAGTTTTCATATAGCTATTTTATTTATCAAATATATGGCTAGCTTCTAAAGCATGACCATGGTTTAGTTTTGAAACTAAAAGCTATATACAATAATTCATTCAATAAACCGAGCAGTAGAGTACTATGGAACCTCATTATTATACTCTACAGCTGTAATAAACAATATACTAGTAGATATGGGATTCAATACGCAGTAAAATGATCGTTCTGTATCCACATGAAACGGCGGAGTTTGAACTTATAAATGTCCATTGTTGGAGAAGGATATGCAGGGACATCCTTCCCATAAACACTCAACCGGAGCTAGAGATATTAACAAATTATAGTTTGTCAAAAGAAAGCTTTGCGCACTATGTTGAGGTTACACTGTGCTTGTACAGTCTCTTTACTTTATTGTACTGCTAAACATGTAGTCAGCCTTCTTCAGCAGATGTCATTCCTGTAAAATGTTTTAATATGATTAAATAAAAAAAATTAATTTATTTTTAAAATTTTCATCTAGAAAAAGAATAATATTACAATATCATTAATTATTATTATTATAAAAAGGAATAATATTATAATTGATTTATTTTGAAAAATTCTATCTAGAAAAAGAATAATATTATAATTGATTTATTTTGAAAAATTCTATCTAGAAAAGGAATAATATTGTATGACAGTATTGGTTTCAGTGGCTTACCTTACATCGAGGTTTTAAAGCATACGATTTTCAATAGTATGCTGCTTTATATTGTACTTGAGTTGGATACTTGATTTGATAATTTTCAATTGTAATTGTGTTTTGCAGAATTGAAATCGGAGTCGACACTGTGTGCTTCCACATCGATGTCGCAGCTGTTGTTTCTGGCGTCAGGCGACCGCGTCAGTGTGGCGTCAGCCAACGCATCAGCCACCAAAGTCATCAACGAGGATGTCGTGCATGACGTCGAAAAGGTAAGTTAACAATTCATGCATCAATAGAGATTAGCAAGTAATAAGTCAAAAGTGAGAAAATTACTTGGGGCCGCTTTCCCCAACGCTGCTTAAGCAATACATCTGGCTTAAGCCTCATTCAGAGAATAGGAAAAGTATAGAAAAAAATTGAGCGTCAGCTGTTATTACTTAAGCAGCGTTGGGGAAAACGGCCCCAAGTAATTTTCTCACTTTTACATAAACTCATATACTTATACTTGAACTCAAATAAAATTATAATCATCAACTCAAACAAACATCCTCATACATAAACTTAACATTCTTTTATTTCGTTTGTAAATAATCATTTTGTAAATTGAATTTGATTGGTTGATAAAAAATTGATTATTATTATCTATTTATCTTATATAGTATGATCTTATTAGTATTCTTATATAGTATTAGTATAGTTTTATATTAGTATTCTATATAGTATTCTTACTATAGCAGGATTCAATTCAACTTGTCATAAATCAGCTGATCCAGTAATAATTAAAGAGTGATTTCAACACAATAATCATAAGACTTGAAAGACCTTTAAAGTCTTTAAAAGACCTTTTTAAAGAAGACCTTTCAAAGAATAACTTTTTAAATGACCTTTTCAATAATCTGCGAGATCCAGCATTTGTAGGTTAAGTATTGTGATCATATGCTCGTGGATCAGCTGATTTATGACAAGTTAATTGCATCCTGCTATATATACAGTTCTTCTCAGCTTGAACTTGGCAATTTTTATTTAATAATTTAGAATCCAAGAACAAAACTAATGCTATTTTTAATACATTTTTTAAAATGTCGAATCACCACTAAAATGCCTTTTGTATGTAACACTGTGTTTTTTATCTTTTATACTGTTATATTGTGTCTACCATTAATAATTATGTATCTTGGCCGCATAAAATTGTACTTGAATTCTAATAGCAACTGTCCTAATAATAAAATTAAGAACCGATTATAAATGTCACTGGCAGCACCTGAAGAAAATTGCTGCTAGGTAAATTCTGAGATTAATTGTATATTGTATTTTTTGTTATGTAATTATTGTAAAGGCAGAATAAATTTCATTTTCATTTTTTTCATTTATATTCTAGTGTTTATATTGCATATTGTTTCTTCTGGTACTAATTAAATTGTCTTATACATCCATCCAAATTACCTTTAACATTTTTGAACTCTCTTCCAGAGCTCAAGCATTAGCTTTTCTGGGAGAGCCCATTACTCCAATATTAAAATACTATAAAACGTTCGTTGAATATGTTTTTTAAATTAGTTTATATTACAATTTATTAGTTTATAACATTATAAGAATGTTTTTGTTTCACTTGTGTGTAAAAAAAGAATGGCAATAAATTGATTTTGATTTTGATATACTTATACTTGAACTAGAATAAAATTATAAACATTAACTCAAACAAACATCCTCATACATAAACTTAACATTCTCTTATTTCATTTGTAAATAATCATTTTGTAAATTGAATTTGATTGGTTGATAAAAAATTTAATTATTATTATCTATTTATCATATTAGATGTGGTGTCACAAATATTGAAACATTACAAAGTTGTTGGTAATACAATTTTCAACATAGGCTTGACTAAAAGATTCAATCTGATATCAATCATATGGTATCATTCTGACTTCATTTATGTATATTTTGTTATTTCATGTTTAGTCCTATTCGAGCATTATACTGGTGTTCTGGTGAAAATATATTATGTCTTTCATTATGAAGTTCAAATTTATTTAATCAATTATAATAGTGCTTCATAGATGTTGAGTTTGCAATGGAAATATTTTCCTCCGAAAGATTGAATAATATAAGAAATAGGATAGAATAATTAACACAATGACGTTGATGTTGGAAATGTCTACTTTGTGTGCAGCGTCTGAACGAGAAGCGAGTGGCGTCGCGACGGCCCGTGGCGCTGGACGAGATGAGCCGCGAGCAGTTGGCCGAGGAGAAGACGGCCGTGCAGCGCGCACTGTTGCAGCTGGAGTCGGTGTACGGCCGGCCGATGACGCGCGACCAACGCGACCTTGTGCGGCCGCTGTACGACCGCTATCGCCAGCTCAAGCGGCTGCTGGCGCGCGCCACCGCCAATGCTAAGCTCAAGGTCAGGCAACAGACTAATTCAAATTTTATTCACTTCAAGATTAGTATAGCAGGATTCTTTTAAATTGTCAGAAAACAGCTGGTTGATGTACGCTCGTTTATAGCAGGATTCTTTTAACTTGTCAATTCAATTCAATTCAAATAATCTTTATTCAGTAAAGTTGTATTAACAAGAGTATACACTCAACAACATTGAAAGTGTCACAAATCACAAATATAATATAACATGCTGAAATATTCATTAAGGTGATAAATTGAAGGGAGGAGACATAAAAAGGAAGAGAACATAAAAAAAAGAATACGAGAAAAAGGAGCAAAAAATACAACTAGTTCTCTTCCCTTAAAAATCTAAGACATTCTTCGACCGAGTACGGGGCTCTCTCCAATAAAACAATCTTTATTTTCTTAATCATGTCCGGGAAGTTAGTTAGGTTTTTAAATCTTGTGGGGAGGCCATTAACTAATTTTATCCCACAATAGTAGGGACCTTTTTCTAGAAGGGAAAGTCTATGCACCGGGTAACCGAGGATCGAGCCACTGTTCCTCGTATTATAGTGATGATCACAGACGCCGAGAATGCACTCCAGTTCTTACCTACATATGTTATAAGATCCAGGAAGTACATGGCCGGAAGGGTTAATAATCCCTCTCTCACAAAAAAAGGCCGGCAAGATGTTCGTACTCCAAGATTAAACATAACTCTCAGAGCTTTTTTCTGCTTTCTGAAAACCACGCCAAGGTGAGTGTCATAGCCACCCCAGAATATCAAACTGTAACGTATGACAGACATGAGATAGCCATGGTAGATAGCACGCAGGGATTTGACTCCTACGGCACCCCTAACACACCTCAACGAGAACAGAATAGCAGAAACTCTGTGCACAAGACGCTGCACCTGATCACCCCATCTCAAGTCACTCTGCAGCTCGACCCCGAGAAACCTCGTTACATTTGCCTCATTGTTGCCTAAAATATGTCAGAAAACAGCTGATTTAACGTTAGTAAACGAGCGTACATCAATCAGCTGTTTTATAACACTTTAATAGAATTCTGCTATACTAACGTTATTCAGATGTTTTCTGACAAGTTAAAAGAATCCTGCTATACACACAACACTTTTTATAATCATCATTTTTTAAAGAAAAACCAGTAACCGTCAGTACATGAAAAACAATTTCAAGTTGCTGTTAGGTGGTGGTTTGCCAATGTATAGTGTTTTAGAAAACCCCCAAAAGGGTCAATCCAGGCCAAGTTGTCCAGCTTTAGTTGATGGTCAGAAAAAGCTTGATACATGTGAGAAAAATTTGATACTATAGTCCGATTCACGTCAAGAAGTCAGCAGTGCTTAGATGGGAGTTTGCTATCCTTATCCAGCACAAGGCAGTTGCTGATGTCTGTATCCTATTCGCACTGTGCATAGTTGCCGCACTGTGCATTCTTGTCGCACACAGTCCCAACCATAGAGTAACTATACTATATGTATATGTTATCTGTGGTCCCAACAAACACGTTTGGTGCCGTTCTCTCTTTCTCTCTCAATGAGACTTGGCATCAATGCTCCTCATATAAACAATGCTGACTTTTTTTATTTTTTTTTATAACCGGTTTTAAATGACGGCCATTTTTTTATAGGACGATTATAGTTTTATGGTGTTTAAGCATCTGAGGTTTCTTGAATATCTCGGCAATGGGCTGCTCCAGGCCAATCGAATACAAGGCTTTCTATAAGTTATATTTTGTACTCGATCAATGAATTAATAAATAAATTCAGCACACTTGGGCCTAGACATTGAACCCATTATCACTTAGGTTCATGTGTCTTTTAACATAATTACTCGAAGATGTTGAATTGAAATCCAAAAATCACAATTTTCCAAGAATCAATCATTTTTCCAATTTTGAACCCATTATCACTTAGGTTCATGTGTCTTAACATAATTACTCAAAGATGTTGTATTAAAATCCAAAAATCACAATTTTCCATCAAAAATTTTTCAAAGAGGGATAGCTTCTCATCCCTAATATTTTCTGTGCTTTTACACGTCTTCATAGTAGTGTAATTGTTTGTAAAGCTTCAGGGGTGAGAAGTTACCCATTTAAACGTTACAGGCTTTCAAAAACCTGATTAAAAAAATACATTTTTGACCTGCAATATTTTAGATCGTGAACCAGATAGAAATCTGAAAATTTCACTATTTCACATTTCAAAGATCTATAGTGGTAAACTTCAGTATAAATTTCAAGTTTGAGATTCCACTGGAAAGCAGTTTAAAAAACAAAATGGAATATTAGTACAAATTACATTGCAATTACTCTACTTTTGAGACAAATTATGTTGGGTGAGTAATACTGAACTATGAATTATGAAAATTGAAGTATCGACTAGTCTTGGTCTTGTTTGTTACAGTATTATCTATTAATGCAGTTCTATAGCAGGTTATTTGATTAATTTGTTTTGTTTTGTTGTAGGAGGGTGTAGCCGAACTAGGCACCATTCTGGAACACGAGCAGATGGACTTTAGCAGTTCGTCGCCGCCCCCACCTGCCTCCGCTGCCGCCCCCGCCACCGCCCCCACCTCTGCCGCCCCCCAGCGACCCACCACCCCCGACTTCTTTGAAAACTTGCACGCTCTGCCCAGGTACACTAGATTACTATCAATTACTATCTACGTATGTTCTGTTCTTCCTTTACTCTTCCTCCTCCTCCTCCTACTTCTACTCCTCCTCCTACTTCTCCTCCTCCTCTTTCTATCCTCTTTTCATCCTTCTCTTTCTCCTTACCCCCCCCCTACTTTTCCCTTCTCTTTTACGTACAAGTATTTTTTGTGTTCTTGGTTAATATGTACTCTTGTATAGTAATTATTCTTTAATTTGGTGGATGTCGAATTATTGTAGTTGATTGAAGAGCTGTCAGGACAGTTAGCGAGCACTGAGCTAAATATCCAACTGGAAGTAGTAGTGGATTGGGCTGCTGAAATATTTATATTTAGTGGATTATATTAATAAAAATATTAGTGGATATTGAAATATTTATAATACTCATGCAGGAAAACATAGATGAAATTAATGTCTGTAGGCGGATTGAATCAGGTGCTCTGCAGCATCCCTACCAATTTCAAATAACCATTCAAGTGGAATTTGTAGCTGGTAATACCGAAGTTTTCCACCTTTTTTTTGGTGGTTGGGTATAATTCTATACAACTAGAAAATCTCAGGTTGCATAAAACTGCGACTATTGAACTATATAGTTTTCAATCTTCCTCCTCCTCCTTCTTATCTTTCTTTTCAATCTTCTCCATCTTCTTCTCGTTCTTCTCCTTTTTTCCTTCTTCTTCATCCAAATCGTCTCCTCCTTCTCCTTCTTCAATTCTCTTCTTCTCCTTATCATCCTTCACCTTTTCTTCTTCTTCATATTCATATTCTTCTCCTCCTTCATGTTCATCGTCTTCTCCTCCTTTTTCTTCATCTTCTTCTCCTCGTTCTTCTTCTCCTCCTTCTCATTTTCCTTCATATTCTTCTTGTTCTTTTCCTTCTTCTCCTTCTTCTCCTTCTTATTCTCCTCCTTCTTCTCCTTTTTCTTCTCCCTCTTGAGGGTTAAGTGTAAGAGAGGGCCGACTGCGCCCTAACTTCGCCCTCCCAGGTTAAAAGAAAGGCAGTCATTCTATTCTATTCTATTCTCCTTCTTATTCTCCTCCTTCTTCTCCTTATCCCACCACCTTATTCTTCTTCTTTTACTTCTTCGGTTTCTTCTTATTCTCCTCCTTATTCTCCTTTTTCTTTTCCTTCTTCGCCTTCCTCTCCTTCTTCTCCTCCCCCTTCTCCTTCTCCCCTTCTTCTCATTCGAATATGGAATTTTTATCTTAGTAAATATAGGCCATTAATACTTTTATATAAAGCTGTCTTAGGCTAGGCGTACACCGGTTAGGCAAGACAAGACAGATAGATTAGTCACGTTTAGTCACAGTAATTCACATAGTTGCATATGAAGCAGCACACACTGATGCAATGACTAATCGGATCGGTGTGTGTTGCTTCATAAGCAACTATGTGAAGTACTGTGACTAAATCTCGTCTTGTCTTGTCTTGACTGACCGGTGTACGCCTAGCCTAATAAATGCGAATGTAATTGAAATGTATAGTAGTATTATTTTAATTTGGCGTATCGATCAGCATATGAAGCAGCACACACTGATGCAATGACTAATCGGTGTGTGTTGCTTCATAAGCAACTATGTTAAGTAATGTGACCAAACGTGACTAATCTTGTCTTGACTAACCGGTGTACGCCTAGCCTTATGTTGAAAACTTGAAACATAAACTTGTTGTCTATTGGTTTTTAGAAATGAACTGCTAGACCAGCACAAGACAACACGCGAAGAGAAGAAGCGGCTGCGGCGTCAGCTGCACGAGTTCGAGGAGGAGATGGAGAGCAAAATGGGGCGCAAGCTGCAGCGGGAGGACAGGCAGCCGATGGACGCTGTCTACACGCAGTACAAGCACATCAAGGCCAAGCTGCGGCTAATTGAAGCATTGATCACCAAAAAGTAACGACTGCAATGGATTGGTGAGCTGGAAACAATTTGAGATTAACAGGCAAACATGTATCTACATAATGTGAGCTCGTATAGTCTGTTGTAAATGCATTTGAGTTCTGACAAGAGTTGAACCAATGTAACTTGAATGAAACAATTGAAAACTAGAAACAGTACAATCAATGGCTCAGTGAGTTGGAAGTAATTTGAGATTAACAGGCAAACATGTATCTACATAATGTAAGCTCGTATAGTCTGTTGTAAAGGCGTTACAGATGAGACAAGAGTTGAACCAATGTAACTTGAATGAAACAATTGAAAACTAGAAACAGTACAATCAATGGCTCAGTGAGTTGGAAGTAATTTGAGATTAACAGGTGTAAGCTCGTATACTCTGTTGTAAAGGCGTTAGAGATGAGACAAGAGTTGAACCAATGTAACTTGAATGAAACAATTGAAAACTAGAAACAGTACAATGGATTGGTGATCTGGAAGTAATTTGAGATTAACAGGCTAGCATGTAAGCTCTGTTATACTCTGTGTATACTCTGTTATAAAGGCATTTGAGATTTGACAAGAGTTGAACCAATGTAACTTGAATGAAACTATGAATGATTTTTCAATTTGGGTTTGAATTTAACTGGAAAAGTTGACTTTCAAATAAGAAATAACTACTTTAGACCTCAAGGACTTTCTATCGTAATTAAGGTTATCTTCAACGAAGAAAAATTGCAGTTTTTCAATCAGTTTCAAGCTAGAATTGCAAATATTATAATATTCAGATTTCAATTTTAGAAAATCCATTTGTGTCAGAAATAGTTTGAATCAATGATTAGTTAATCTTCAAATAAATTGGCTAATTTCTAAGTAGTACTTGTCAATCTGTAAATAGAATAGGTCAATTTCTAGATGAATTGCCAAACCATAAAGGATTTATGTTTCAAATGCATTAAAACTCTCTAAAAATACTCTAGATAGGCTGTAGAGACAACTGTTAATAATTTTAAACAAGCATCAAATCGTTAGATTTCTTAGTTTGGAAAAAGTAGATTTTTAAAAACAACGTTTTACATGTCTTAGAAAAGCAGAACACAAAATTATCAAAGAATATTAAACTACGACATTGGTATTGTAGTAACTAGCAAGGACTATTCTAGTAACTGAGGGCGAAAAAATCAGTTCGATTTTTCACCCTTCATTTCGATTTTTGACTATTATCAGTTCGAGAAAATCGAACTCCATCAGATTAATTGTTGAATTATTTAGGATGATAATATTATTATCCTTGTAGATCATTGAGACTTGAATGGAATTGTTGGTCTTTTAATGTTGAGGACGATGATTATTTTGAGATTGTAGTAAGATAATATTCAAGGTTGGAAATAGATTGAAATTAAGGATAAAAAATGAATGAAATTTATGAAATGGTATTTAAAAAAAACATCGTAACACATCCTCTGACCAGCCACAAAAACGTAACATCATAAGCTATACTAATTGAATGATGGTATACTGTACAATACAGTGTACTGCACGGTATATAGAAAAAGTATGTATGTTGAAGTCGTCCTCCCTTCCGTAAATGCCTGTTAACAATTGAATGTTATCTGTTGTTAATGCATTATTAATGTAATAAGTGTTATATTGTAAAGAAACTGCTTGCTGCCAAGTGTATAGTTTAATTGCTGAATGTGAAAGGTTTCGGTTTTATGATTTGATTGAGCAATTAATCAGACTCGATTTGTTGATATCTGAGCACCAATTGGCAAGCTTATTACACTTTTTAAAAAATTACCATTTTTGAATTCAAAGTGAAACATGAATTGTGCGAATGAGAGTTTCTCCTAACAAAGCTGCAAATTTGGGAAGTTGATTAAAGAATCATTCTATTATTTATGACAATTATTTAATTGAAAAGTTTTAGTGGAAATATTACAAATGAATATAATCAAATGATGGGAAGACTTTATAGGTTAGATTCAAATTTATCCTGATTATTGATAGTAGGAATAAGTTTTTCTTATTTATAATATCTTATGCAAACCATTTTGTTCCTATGTTTTTTTCTGATTGTTTAGTCTAATCCATTTCATACTCTATTAAAGTTGCAAGGATCGAAATAATATCTTAATTTCTAAGCGATTCTATGGGATGTGTAAAAATTGAATTGAGAGATTTGATACCAAATATTTTAAATATAGCCAAGACAAAATGGTTTACGGGGTTGTTCGTATTAATCTGTTTGGTTTTTTTTATCTATAGTGATGCTCACATAAGCTCTTAGCTTGTGCGTGGGTAATGGGAGGGATGCTGAGTAATGAGTGAACCTAAAGCTTTAGGTGGGTACCGGGAAGTTTTAAAAAAGGGGATTTGATCTTTTAAAATATCATTGCATATTTTCATAATAGCGAATGGCTATTGAACAAAGTTTATAAAATATTTTATTTTTGTTGTAAATTTTATTATTTGTGGGTTAATTTTTTAATGTATCTGATGCAGTGTTCGAAAAGGTTTGCTCATGTCTCTCAGGTGTAATCTGTTATTTGAGTTGAACTTTGAGAAAATTTGAGATTGAAACGTTTTTAAGGGTGAGGGAAGATGAAAGATATATCGATACAATATTGATTTTACAATTGGAAAAATCGTCTTGCTTAAATAAATATTTCATAGATATAACTAAAAATGGGGTCAAAATTCTAAATGTGTGTAAACGTATTGTATCCTCACTGTTTTTGAATTATTTATAATCTTGTGTATCGTCATTTTTAAAAAGAAGAATGAATTCATGTTGAGTTCACATCTTTCACGAGTTGACATCTTTTTATTGTCATTGTTAACAGTTTTCAACTGTGGCAACTATGCTGTGAACTTAAAATCTATTATTATTATTGAACGTATTCATGGCCTATTAGGTTCCTGCTGATCCTAATAATTAAATTGATGTTTTATTTATCAGTATGTCTTTATAAAATGAATAATGTTGGAGAAACTCAATACCCAATATTGGAGGGATTTTGTTCATAAATTTGATCATAATTTTTATTAGTAAAAATAATAAGATTGCAATCATTCTTAGTAATATTAAACCCTGTTCAGCCCTTGAATGTAATAGCATAAAACATGTAATATTGTATTTTGTATTGAAGGATAATTGAGCTTTTCACTTCAGGAGAGTGTAAACAGACATTAATGATATTTCATTATCTGCCTTGTTTATGAATAGTATCGATTATTTATCAAAAATGTAATAACTGAAATTCTTGGAGTAATAATTTCTTCCTAAGCTTTAGCATTAGGTGAAAACAATCATTTACGAGAGAAATTAGAGATTCCATTTCAACTTTGTATTTATTGAAGCAATATAATTATTGTATTTTATACTGTATTGCAATAATTAAAAGTGCATAGGTACTTGAATTGGAATAAATTCTGTAAGTTATGAATTTCTCGCATTTTAATTTAGTTTTTGAAGCTTATCATCTTATGATTAGAAAAACGAAACCAAAATACTGTGATTTTTGTTGTAATATTTACTTTGTAAGATATTGTGATTATTTTTATTATATACGCTTTATTTCTACAACTAACCACCTATGTATTTGTATATAATTTTATAATGTGAGGGAGAAAGAAAAATATTGTTATGTTTTCGGTGTGTTTGTAGAGTTTATGCAAATTAAAAATGGAACTTGAAAGACTAACATCATAATCATGTAATAATTATGAAAATGAAAGTATATATACATAATTATAAGTATAGTCCTGTATTTTTCTGTAAAATCTCATTATGTAATCTGATCCTATTGCATTAATAATTGAACATTTGTTGATTAGTATTTATTATAAATGTAGCTTGTTGGATAGTTTGAAATTTTGTAATTTTTATATTTCTTTCGAGAATATTCTGAATATTTATGTACAGTACTACTAACTTTAGTTTTGCTGAAACTAGGGAAAACCTAAATTATTATTATTATCATCTTGGAAAAAATACTAGTTCTATTAGCAGTAGAGCAGTTTAAAGTTTACTATTATGCTTGTTGTTTAAAATTGCGAAATTTATTTATGTTTTTTTTATTAATTTTGAAAAAATCTTTTCTTGAATGATTTTGGATTGTTATGTTATTCCAAGTTTTGTTGTTTGATTTTTATATTTTTATGTCTGTTGTTTTGGTTGTCGAAAGCTCCTGTGTAGACAGTTGTTTCGCGGACCAAAATGAACTTATGTGTTTAATATGACATTAATATTGATATAAATGATAAGCGATTGATTGAAACTAGTTTTATTATCTTTACTCCCCCTTCCTGTTAATTAGATCGTGGTTCAGAACCAACCTGAAAATGTGAACGGAATGGTTTTTAGCAAAATAGAATTCGCTTAAAATTTGCAATCTTATAGTATTTGAAGCGAGAAACAAGAATATGTGCTCAGATTTTGGAAATTCGCTTCCGTTCAGGAGATATGAGCAATTAAAGATTGCATTCTGCACCTCTAGATCAAGCATTATGATTCATTGCTACTTGAAATTTGTATATCTCCTGAATGGAGGCGAATTTCGTGAATCTAATTGCATATTCTTGTTCCTCTCTTCAAGGACTACCATCCTCCCGAGTTTGAGCGATTTTTATTTTTTTCACCAAAATGAAGCATGATGTATACATCATGGTTTTTAGCGAAAGTTTTAAAAAATAGAATTCGCTTAAAATTTGCAATCTTATAGTATTTGAAGCGAGAAACAAGAATATGTGCTCAGATTTTGGAAATTCGCTTCCGTTCAGGAGATATGAGCAATTAAAGATTGCATTCTGCACCTCTAGATCAAGCATTATGATTCATTGCTACTTGAAATTTGTATATCTCCTGAATGGAGGCGAATTTCGTGAATCTAATTGCATATTCTTGTTCCTCTCTTCAAGGACTACCATCCTCCCGAGTGTGAGTGATTTTTATTTTTTTCATTAAATTGAAGCATGATGTATACATCATGGTTTTTAGCGAAATTTTTGAAAAAGTAGAGTGCGATTAACATTTGCATTCTTATATTATTTTAAGCGAGAAACAAGAATATGTGCTCAGATTTTGAAATTCGCTTCCGTTCAGGAGATATGAGCAATTAAAGATTGCATTCTGCACCTCTAGATCAAGCATTATGATTCATTGCTACTTGAAATTTGTATATCTCCTGAATGGAGGCGAATTTCGTGAATCTAATTGCATATTCTTGTTCCTCTCTTCAAGGACTACCATCCTCCCGAGTTTGAGCGATTTTTATTTTTTTCACCAAAATGAAGCATGATGTATACATCATGGTTTTTAGCGAAATTTTTCAAAAATAGAATTCGCTTAAAATTTGCAATCTTATAGTATTTGAAGCGAGAAACAAGAATATGTGCTCAGATTTGGAAATTCGCTTCCGTTCAGGAGATATGAGCAATTAAAGATTGCATTCTGCACCTCTAGATCAAGCATTATGATTCATTGCTACTTGAAATTTGTATATCTCCTGAATGGGGCGAATTTCGTGAATCTAATTGCATATTCTTGTTCCTCTCTTCAAGGACTACCATCCTCCCGAGTTTGAGCGATTTTTATTTTTTCACCAAAATGAAGCATGATGTATACATCATGGTTTTTAGGAAATTTTTCAAAAAATAGAATTCGCTTAAAATTTGCAATCTTATAGTATTTGAAGCGAGAAACAAGAATATGTGCTCAGATTTTGGAAATTCGCTTCCGTTCAGGAGATATGAGCAATTAAAGATTGCATTCTGCACCTCTAGATCAAGCATTATGATTCATTGCTACTTGAAATTTGTATATCTCCTGAACGGGGGCGAATTTCGTGAATCTAATTGCATATTCTTGTTCCTCTCTTCAAGGACTACCATCCTCCCGAGTTTGAGCGATTTTTATTTTTTTCACCAAAATGAAGCATGATGTATACATCATGGTTTTTAGCGAAATTTTTCAAAAAATAGAATTCGCTTAAAATTTGCAATCTTATAGTATTTGACGCCAGAAACAAGAATATGTGCTCAGATTTTCGAACTTCGCTTCCGTTCAGGAGATATGAGCAATTAAAGATTGCATTCTGCACCTCTAGATCAAGCATTATGATTCATTGCTACTTGAAATTTGTATATCTCCTGAATGGAGGCGAATTTCGTGAATCTAATTGCATATTCTTGTTCCTCTCTTCAAGGACTACCATCCTCCTGAGTTTGAGCGATTTTTATTTTTTTCATCAAAATAAAGCATGTATACATCATGGTTTTTAGCGAAATTTTTCAAAAATAGAATTCGCTTAAAATTTGCAATCTTATAGTATTTGAAGCGAGAAACAAGAATATGTGCTCAGATTTTGGAAATTCGCTTCCGTTCAGGAGATATGAGCAATTAAAGATTGCATTCTGCACCTCTAGATCAAGCATTATGATTCATTGCTACTTGAAATTTGTATATCTCCTGAATGGAGGCGAATTTCGTGAATCTAATTGCATATTCTTGTTCCTCTCTTCAAGGACTACCATCCTCCCGAGTTTGAGCGATTTTTATTTTTTTCACCAAAATGAAGCATGATGTATACATCATGGTTTTTAGCGAAATTTTTCAAAAATAGAATTCGCTTAAAATTTGCAATCTTATAGTATTTGAAGCGAGAAACAAGAATATGTGCTCAGATTTTGGAAATTCGCTTCCGTTCAGGAGATATGAGCAATTAAAGATTGCATTCTGCACCTCTAGATCAAGCATTATGATTCATTGCTACTTGAAATTTGTATATCTCCTGAATGGAGGCGAATTTCGTGAATCTAATTGCATATTCTTGTTCCTCTCTTCAAGGACTACCATCCTCCCGAGTTTGAGCGATTTTTATTTTTTTCACCAAAATGAAGCATGATGTATACATCATGGTTTTTAGCGAAATTTTTCAAAAAATAGAATTCGCTTAAAATTTGCAATCTTATAGTATTTGAAGCGAGAAACAAGAATATGTGCTCAGATTTTGGAAATTCGCTTCCGTTCAGGAGATATGAGCAATTAAAGATTGCATTCTGCACCTCTAGATCAAGCATTATGATTCATTGCTACTTGAAATTTGTATATCTCCTGAATGGAGGCGAATTTCGTGAATCTAATTGCATATTCTTGTTCCTCTCTTCAAGGACTACCATCCTCCCGAGTTTGAGCGATTTTTATTTTTTTCACCAAAATGAAGCATGATGTATATACATCATGGTTTTTAGCGAAATTTTTCAAAAAATAGAATTCGCTTAAAATTTGCAATCTTATAGTATTTGAAGCGAGAAACAAGAATATGTGCTCAGATTTTGGAAATTCGCTTCCGTTCAGGAGATATGAGCAATTAAAGATTGCATTCTGCACCTCTAGATCAAGCATTATGATTCATTGCTACTTGAAATTTGTATATCTCCTGAATGGAGGCGAATTTCGTGAATCTAATTGCATATTCTTGTTCCTCTCTTCAAGGACTACCATCCTCCCGAGTTTGAGCGATTTTTATTTTTTTCACCAAAATGAAGCATGATGTATACATCATGGTTTTTAGCGAAATTTTTCAAAAAATAGAATTCGCTTAAAATTTGCAATCTTATAGTATTTGAAGCGAGAAACAAGAATATGTGCTCAGATTTTGGAAATTCGCTTCCGTTCAGGAGATATGAGCAATTAAAGATTGCATTCTGCACCTCTAGATCAAGCATTATGATTCATTGCTACTTGAAATTTGTATATCTCCTGAATGGAGGCGAATTTCGTGAATCTAATTGCATATTCTTGTTCCTCTCTTCAAGGACTACCATCCTCCCGAGTTTGAGCGATTTTTATTTTTTTCACCAAAATGAAGCATGATGTATACATCATGGTTTTTAGCGAAATTTTTCAAAAAATAGAATTCGCTTAAAATTTGCAATCTTATAGTATTTGAAGCGAGAAACAAGAATATGTGCTCAGATTTTGGAAATTCGCTTCCGTTCAGGAGATATGAGCAATTAAAGATTGCATTCTGCACCTCTAGATCAAGCATTATGATTCATTGCTACTTGAAATTTGTATATCTCCTGAATGGAGGCGAATTTCGTGAATCTAATTGCATATTCTTGTTCCTCTCTTCAAGGACTACCATCCTCCCGAGTTTGAGCGATTTTTATTTTTTTCACCAAAATGAAGCATGATGTATACATCATGGTTTTAGCGAAATTTTTCAAAAATAGAATTCGCTTAAAATTTGCAATCTTATAGTATTTGAAGCGAGAAACAAGAATATGTGCTCAGATTTTGGAAATTCGCTTCCGTTCAGGAGATATGAGCAATTAAAGATTGCATTCTGCACCTCTAGATCAAGCATTATGATTCATTGCTACTTGAAATTTGTATATCTCCTGAATGGAGGCGAATTTCGTGAATCTAATTGCATATTCTTGTTCCTCTCTTCAAGGACTACCATCCTCCCGAGTTTGAGCGATTTTTATTTTTTTCACCAAAATGAAGCATGATGTATACATCATGGTTTTTAGCGAAATTTTTCAAAAATAGAATTCGCTTAAAATTTGCAATCTTATAGTATTTGAAGCGAGAAACAAGAATATGTGCTCAGATTTTGGAAATTCGCTTCCGTTCAGGAGATATGAGCAATTAAAGATTGCATTCTGCACCTCTAGATCAAGCATTATGATTCATTGCTACTTGAAATTTGTATATCTCCTGAATGGAGGCGAATTTCGTGAATCTAATTGCATATTCTTGTTCCTCTCTTCAAGGACTACCATCCTCCCGAGTTTGAGCAATTTTATTTTTTCACCAAAATGAAGCATGATGTATACATCATGGTTTTTAGCGAAATTTTCAAAAATAGAATTCGCTTAAAATTTGCAATCTTATAGTATTTGAAGCGAGAAACAAGAATATGTGCTCAGATTTTGGAAATTCGCTTCCGTTCAGGAGATATGAGCAATTAAAGATTGCATTCTGCACCTCTAGATCAAGCATTATGATTCATTGCTACTTGAAATTTGTATATCTCCTGAATGGAGGCGAATTTCGTGAATCTAATTGCATATTCTTGTTCCTCTCTTCAAGGACTACCATCCTCCCGAGTTTGAGCGATTTTTATTTTTTTCACCAAAATGAAGCATGATGTATACATCATGGTTTTTAGCGAAATTTTTCAAAAAATAGAATTCGCTTAAAATTTGCAATCTTATAGTATTTGAAGCGAGAAACAAGAATATGTGCTCAGATTTTGGAAATTCGCTTCCGTTCAGGAGATATGAGCAATTAAAGATTGCATTCTGCACCTCTAGATCAAGCATTATGATTCATTGCTACTTGAAATTTGTATATCTCCTGAACGGGGGCGAATTTCGTGAATCTAATTGCATATTCTTGTTCCTCTCTTCAAGGACTACCATCCTCCTGAGTTTGAGCGATTTTATTTTTTCACCAAAATGAAGCATGATGTATACATCATGGTTTTAGCGAAATTTTTCAAAAATAGAATTCGCTTAAAATTTGCAATCTTATAGTATTTGAAGCGAGAAACAAGAATATGTGCTCAGATTTTGGAAATTCGCTTCCGTTCAGGAGATATGAGCAATTAAAGATTGCATTCTGCACCTCTAGATCAAGCATTATGATTCATTGCTACTTGAAATTTGTATATCTCCTGAATGGAGGCGAATTTCGTGAATCTAATTGCATATTCTTGTTCCTCTCTTCAAGGACTACCATCCTCCCGAGTTTGAGCGATTTTTATTTTTTTCACCAAAATGAAGCATGATGTATACATCATGGTTTTAGCGAAATTTTTCAAAAATAGAATTCGCTTAAAATTTGCAATCTTATAGTATTTGAAGCGAGAAACAAGAATATGTGCTCAGATTTTGGAAATTCGCTTCCGTTCAGGAGATATGAGCAATTAAAGATTGCATTCTGCACCTCTAGATCAAGCATTATGATTCATTGCTACTTGAAATTTGTATATCTCCTGAATGGAGGCGAATTTCGTGAATCTAATTGCATATTCTTGTTCCTCTCTTCAAGGACTACCATCCTCCCGAGTTTGAGCGATTTTTATTTTTTTCACCAAAATGAAGCATGATGTATACATCATGGTTTTTAGCGAAATTTTTCAAAAATAGAATTCGCTTAAAATTTGCAATCTTATAGTATTTGAAGCGAGAAACAAGAATATGTGCTCAGATTTTGGAAATTCGCTTCCGTTCAGGAGATATGAGCAATTAAAGATTGCATTCTGCACCTCTAGATCAAGCATTATGATTCATTGCTACTTGAAATTTGTATATCTCCTGAATGGAGGCGAATTTCGTGAATCTAATTGCATATTCTTGTTCCTCTCTTCAAGGACTACCATCCTCCCGAGTTTGAGCGATTTTTATTTTTTTCACCAAAATGAAGCATGATGTATACATCATGGTTTTTAGCGAAATTTTTCAAAAATAGAATTCGCTTAAAATTTGCAATCTTATAGTATTTGAAGCGAGAAACAAGAATATGTGCTCAGGAAATTCGCTTCCGTTCAGGAGATATGAGCAATTAAAGATTGCATTCTGCACCTCTAGATCAAGCATTATGATTCATTGCTACTTGAAATTTGTATATCTCCTGAATGGAGGCGAATTTCGTGAATCTAATTGCATATTCTTGTTCCTCTCTTCAAGGACTACCATCCTCCCGAGTTTGAGCGATTTTTATTTTTTTCACCAAAATGAAGCATGATGTATACATCATGGTTTTATGAAATTTTTCAAAAATAGAATTCGCTCAAAATTTGCAATCTTATAGTATTTGAAGCGAGAAACAAGAATATGTGCTCAGATTTTGGAAATTCGCTTCCGTTCAGGAGATATGAGCAATTAAAGATTGCATTCTGCACCTCTAGATCAAGCATTATGATTCATTGCTACTTGAAATTTGTATATCTCCTGAATGGAGGCGAATTTCGTGAATCTAATTGCATATTCTTGTTCCTCTCTTCAAGGACTACCATCCTCCCGAGTTTGAGCGATTTTAATTTTTTTCACCAAAATGAAGCATGATGTATACATCATGGTTTTTAGCGAAATTTTTCAAAAATAGAATTCGCTTAAAATTTGCAATCTTATAGTATTTGAAGCGAGAAACAAGAATATGTGCTCAGATTTGGAAATTCGCTTCCGTTCAGGAGATATGAGCAATTAAAGATTGCATTCTGCACCTCTAGATCAAGCATTATGATTCATTGCTACTTGAAATTTGTATATCTCCTGAATGGAGGCGAATTTCGTGAATCTAATTGCATATTCTTGTTCCTCTCTTCAAGGACTACCATCCTCCCGAGTTTGAGCGATTTTTATTTTTTTCACCAAAATGAAGCATGATGTATACATCATGGTTTTTAGCGAAATTTTTCAAAAAATAGAATTCGCTTAAAATTTGCAATCTTATAGTATTTGAAGCGAGAAACAAGAATATGTGCTCAGATTTTGGAAATTCGCTTCCGTTCAGGAGATATGAGCAATTAAAGATTGCATTCTGCACCTCTAGATCAAGCATTATGATTCATTGCTACTTGAAATTTGTATATCTCCTGAATGGAGGCGAATTTCGTGAATCTAATTGCATATTCTTGTTCCTCTCTTCAAGGACTACCATCCTCCCGAGTTTGAGCGATTTTTATTTTTTTCACCAAAATGAAGCATGGTTTTTAGCGAAATTTTTCAAAAAATAGAATTCGCTTAAAATTTGCAATCTTATAGTATTTGAAGCGAGAAACAAGAATATGTGCTCAGATTTTGGAAATTCGCTTCCGTTCAGGAGATATGAGCAATTAAAGATTGCATTCTGCACCTCTAGATCAAGCATTATGATTCATTGCTACTTGAAATTTGTATATCTCCTGAATGGAGGCGAATTTCGTGAATCTAATTGCATATTCTTGTTCCTCTCTTCAAGGACTACCATCCTCCCGAGTTTGAGCGATTTTTATTTTTTTCACCAAAATGAAGCATGATGTATACATCATGGTTTTTAGCGAAATTTTTCAAAAATAGAATTCGCTTAAAATTTGCAATCTTATAGTATTTGAAGCGAGAAACAAGAATATGTGCTCAGATTTTGGAAATTCGCTTCCGTTCAGGAGATATGAGCAATTAAAGATTGCATTCTGCACCTCTAGATCAAGCATTATGATTCATTGCTACTTGAAATTTGTATATCTCCTGAATGGAGGCGAATTTCGTGAATCTAATTGCATATTCTTGTTCCTCTCTTCAAGGACTACCACCCTCCCGAGTTTGAGCGATTTTAATTTTTTTCACCAAAATGAAGCATGATGTATACATCATGGTTTTAGCGAAATTTTCAAAAATATAATTCGCTTAAAATTTGCAATCTTATAGTATTTGAAGCGAGAAACAAGAATATGTGCTCAGATTTTGGAAATTCGCTTCCGTTCAGGAGATATGAGCAATTAAAGATTGCATTCTGCACCTCTAGATCAAGCATTATGATTCATTGCTACTTGAAATTTGTATATCTCCTGAATGGAGGCGAATTTCGTGAATCTAATTGCATATTCTTGTTCCTCTCTTCAAGGACTACCATCCTCCCGAGTTTGAGCGATTTTATTTTTTCACCAAAATGAAGCATGATGTATACATCATGGTTTTAGCGAAATTTTTCAAAAATAGAATTCGCTTAAAATTTGCAATCTTATAGTATTTGAAGCGAGAAACAAGAATATGTGCTCAGATTTTGGAAATTCGCTTCCGTTCAGGAGATATGAGCAATTAAAGATTGCATTCTGCACCTCTAGATCAAGCATTATGATTCATTGCTACTTGAAATTTGTATATCTCCTGAATGGAGGCGAATTTCGTGAATCTAATTGCATATTCTTGTTCCTCTCTTCAAGGACTACCATCCTCCCGAGTTTGAGCGATTTTTATTTTTTTCACCAAAATGAAGCATGATGTATACATCATGGTTTTAGCGAAATTTTTCAAAAATAGAATTCGCTTCAAATTTGCAATCTTATAGTATTTGAAGCGAGAAACAAGAATATGTGCTCAGATTTTGGAAATTCGCTTCCGTTCAGGAGATATGAGCAATTAAAGATTGCATTCTGCACCTCTAGATCAAGCATTATGATTCATTGCTACTTGAAATTTGTATATCTCCTGAATGGGGCGAATTTCGTGAATCTAATTGCATATTCTTGTTCCTCTCTTCAAGGACTACCATCCTCCTGAGTTTGAGCGATTTTATTTTTTTCAAATTGAAGCATGATGTATACATCATGGTTTTTAGCGAAATTTTTCAAAAAATAGAATTCGCTTAAAATTTGCAATCTTATAGTATTTGAAGCGAGAAACAAGAATATGTGCTCAGATTTTGGAAATTCGCTTCCGTTCAGGAGATATGAGCAATTAAAGATTGCATTCTGCACCTCTAGATCAAGCATTATGATTCATTGCTACTTGAAATTTGTATATCTCTTGAATGTGAGTGAATATGTGATCAGATTTTGTAATTTCGCTTCCGTTCAGTAGATTTTACAATTTTTTTTTCAATTTTCAGGAGATTCATGACATGTACAATGGTTTTAAAGTGGGCTAATAAAGTACAATGAGTTTGAAAGGAATACATTTTTATTATAAAAACGATTAGGTACATACTGCTGTACAAAATTTTTGAACAAGAAAATGACTTCAAAAAGTTTACATGAAGTTCTGTTGTTAAACACAACAACATTTTCACTGAGAACATTATTTGTTAAGATTTAATAAGATAAAACTGTATCAATAAGCAAATATTACAGAAGATTATAATGAATGGCAAGTGTAATATACAACAATAATGAAATTCCACTAGTATTATTGAGTTATGGAACATTAAATTGTAAAAAAACGTCTGATAAATTTATAAGTAGAAAAAGTATGAATTAATAGATCGTTTATTGGAACACACTAAAGTCTTAATTTTTCAATTTTTTATAATAACTAAAGTCCACATTCTTGATTTTTACAATTTATTTATAATATCAAATGCCTTGTTTATACGTCGTGCGTGATTCGACTAGTTTTTCAGTGTTATTTCTGGAATATTAGGTATGGAAATGCTCATCAGAAATGGTATTAGAAGTGTCATTCTAGTATCATAATTGGTATCTATTCTTATAAATTGTCTTGAAATTTTCATTAATAAATTGTTAAAAACAAAAAATTAAGAGTATATTAACATAATATTGAAACGACTCTTTCGATGCAATTTTCCTGTACCTCAAATTTCAGAACTATCACTGGAAACTATTCAACAGGCACTAGTAGATGTAAAACGTGTAAATCAGGCAAAAGAATGCAGCTTTATAATTGCTATACATACATAAAAGTAACATTTACATAAACCTATACAATGCAAGAAAAATTTGCCAGTAAATTTTATAATGCAGGTTTATACAGGTGAATGATTATAGTTTTCTTATTGAAACAATAATTATTTTGTCGTCGACAAACAACAAAAGATTATATGATCCATGCATTATATTAATTATTTTTAAACTTACAAACATTATTATGCTAATAATAGAATTAAAATAAAATCAGAACACGAAATGACATGTTATTATAAATCAGCTGCTAAATATTGAGCCAATAGGTAAATTAGAATGACTAGTATTGGTTATGGTATAACACTCAAATGAGTTATAATTTATACAAATCACGTTCAAATCGATAAAACGATGTGCAAATCTATGACAATTAATCTATATGCACGGCCTACGCTGATATTACCAAAGACTAACCATATAGTTTAGTCTATGATAGAGTTGGTCTATGATAATATTATCTATAGTTGGCCGTAGTATATGTGATTGAGTGAAACTAGAAGGATCAACAGAACAATTTAGACTCAATCATAATTGATCATCTACAATGAAAATATTTTTTTTCACTTTCCAAAACTAATAAAACTATCGAAATCAAATTCCACTATTCTTTACAAAAAATATTCTACAGCATAGAAAATGATCTACCTCTACTCAGTGTAAGGCATCTTCACGTGTAAGACTAGTTCAGTCTATCAATGGAGAATAATTTGAATGGAAAAAATAATCTTTGTGACTTAAGGAATCACCTAACATGAACAATGAAGCTGACACAGAAAAATCTTCACAACAATAAACAAAAACAGGAATAATGATATCGGTATGCTAATGATATGATTGAAAGTATACATAAATTCATTTCATTATCAAAAAAAGATCCTTAGTTGCACCAAGTACTTCGTTCATTTTTGAAATAAGTTGCATCATCTATGCAGTTTACAACTTTTTTCACTTACAAATCAAGTCAATGTCACGTTGTTCAAAATTATTATAGAATAAATATGAATGAAGTTCATATTTTCATAGATTATGATAATTTATAGCTACAAATTTTACGGTAGAATTCATCAAGGAAAATATATTCGAGGATGAAGTCATTAAATAATTCAAAATATCCCACTAAAAAGCTTACTATTATAAGAAGATTGTGATCGTTTAAAAGACTTCATATAAAACATTTAAAAACAACAGAAATTCTTTCAAGAAGAGTGAATTTGGGTCCAATAAAGAATAAAATTTATAAGAATGAGTGATTTTGAATCACTTAGGGGAAGTAGTAAAGTTGTATCACTCCAATTTTACAGAGCCATTGGCTCGATACTCTAGTCCTTTCATGAAAAATATCTGAAATTAAAAACATTTTCAAAAGAATATTTTCCCTGTCAACATGAGTACGTTTACAACGAATAATTTTAAATAAACTTTTCTTACAATAAAATAAAATTAATAATCTCAGGATAAAAGTAGATTCATCAACAATAATTTATCTCAAGATAAATTAAAAATTGCCTCGATTTTAAATGATAATGAGTATTTTCAAATCAAGTATGAGCTCGTTCATAACATATTTGAATGAACAATTACTATCAAACCGGATTGTGTTTATTAACAACGAATATTTGGATAAATAACTAATGTGTAACAAATTTGAACAAACAATATTAATTTACAACAAATATTTAGTAGATCCCTACATGGGTTATTCATTAACAAGACATTCTTATGACTCAAAACAATAAAAATGAACAAATAATTCAGAATGATATGAAAAATGTAGATGAATGATCAATAACTGATTGCTGTGAATACATCTATTAAATTATGTTCTATGATCAATAATAATATGATTGAAATTCACATTGAGTCAGTAATGCTGTGGAGTGTGGAGCCTGCCATAATAATAGGAATGAAAAAATATATTTTTTCCAATCCACTGTAGATTTTTCATCTTAAACCAAGGCTTCTTTCACACCAGTGCGGGCAATGAAATTAGTTATTTGGCTGATGAATCATATGGTGTTAAAGAACACTTAAGAACGGGTACACACGAACGGTTTTTCACATGTAACCGGCTATCAGCGGTTACATGTGCAGGAAAGATACAAAAAAACATCTGGCATAATCTTGCCTCTCTCCCACAGACTACACCTTTTCCAGTTGTATTTGAGAAAGTATCAATTATTGTAATTGAGAATAGTGATTTGTATTTTTTAATACAAATATACTTTAATACAATATATACAAAGATACTTTCTCAATTATTGAGAGATCATCAGTTGTAAATGAGAACGGTCAACTGTATTTGAGAAGATATCACATGTAATTGAGAATGGTGAATTGTAAATGAGAAAGTATAATTTGAAATTGAGAAGATGTCAGTTGTAATTGACAAATCAAATTAAAGAACCAGCTGACCTTTTCACGTTTTTAACTTCTCATTTAGAAGTGACGATTTCTCATTTACAATTCACCATTCTCAATTACATGTGATATCTTCTCAAATACAGTTGACCGTTCTCATTTACAACTGATGATCTCTCAATTACAAATCACTATTCTCAATTACAACTGATACTTTCTCAAATTGAATTGACACTTTCTCCAATACAATTGGAAAAGGTGTAGACAAGACAAGATTATGCCAATCTTGTCTTGCCTAGTCTCTGGGAGAGAGACAAGACTATGCCAGCTGTTTTTTGTCTCTCACCGCTGGTAGTCGCAACCGCCCAAAAACCGTTCGTGTGAAGCAGCTCTCCGCTTCAAAACGCAGCTAGGAATGATGACGATAATACATTATCAATGAGGAACTGATTGTGTCTCGTTCGACTGTGAACGATGGTTTTTTTCTAGTGAACGATGGTTCGTTTACTGAGGCGACGTGGTTCTGGGCCAGGCGATTTTCGCGTCTATCCGCTTGTAGGCGAACATACAGTGTTTGCCCACGTCGGCCACCAGTCCTTTCACGTCCTGCGGACATTCGCCATCTCCCAGTAGTGTTTCTGCACAAAAAAAACATCGAAATTATTAATCATTATCCAAAAAACAACATTATCAAATACAACATCTTTATATAAAAATAGGCGAACATGTTCATTTGTCTTTACATAAAATAGGCGAACATATTTTTTTGTGTTAAGAACTCATCCGTGGTTTCTCAACCGATTTTGTTCGTTCATTTGAAAGATCTCATTGAGTAGATTCAATTAACTTGTCATAAGTCAGATGCACCAGTAATAATTAAACAATGATTTCGACACAATAATCAAAAGGCTTGAAAGTCTTAAAGGCCTTTAAAGTCTAAGAAGACCTTTCATAGAATAACTTTAAAAGATCTTTCAATAATCTGCGAGATTCAGCATTTGTAGGTTAAGTATTGTGATCATATGCTCGTCGATCAGCTGACTTATGACAAGTTAATTGCATCCTGCTATACATTGTGAAAAACGTTATCCTGGAAATGAGGAATGAACGAACAAAGTTTCAATTCTCGCCATTGCTTTAACATAGAGACAGGTGTGTAGAAAATTTTCACATTTCAACTTATGATTTAATGATCAGCTGTTTGAAACAAAAAACAATTATTTTCCATTGTTCATTGCACCGGTAAGGGCATTTGTGCACAGAGAGAAACAGAGAAAGAAAGAGGGCGAGAGAAAGATAGTAGGGGAGAAACAGAGGAAGGGTGAGAGAGAGGAAAGAGAGAGCGAAAAAAAGGAAAGAGAAAGAGAAATGTAGAGAGAATGAAAGAGGGAAATAGAGGAAGAGGGAAGACGAAGAAGAAAAGAGAAGAAGAAGAAGAAGAAGAAGAAGAAGAAGAAGAAGAAGAAGAAGAAGAAGAAAAGAAGAAGAAGAAGAAGAAGAAGAAGAAGAAGAAGAAAAATTCTCAACCCAGGTGTCAGGTGAATTCAATTCGATTCCGTGCAACTTTTTATCGTAACAAATGCGAATGTATAGCAGGATCAATTTAACTTGTCAGAAAACAGCTGTTTCGGCAATATGTGAAAGTGATTTTGACACAATAATCCAAAGGCTTAAAAGTTTTAAAGACCTTTAAAGTCTTTAAAAGACCTTTTTAAAGAAGACATTTCAAAGAATACCTTTTCAAAAGACCTACTCAATAATCTGCGAGATTCAGCATTTGTAGGTCAAGTATTGTGATACTGATGGCCGAAACATATTATGTTTTCTGACAAGTTAAATTGATCCTGCTATAATGAAATGTATAGTAGTATTTTTATAATTTGGCGGATCGATCAGCTGTTTACGAATGGGGAAACAAACATTATGGAGGCTATCAAAAATCATAGGCCAAATTAAAAACATCCACCAGAAGATATATGGATTATTTTATGTACAATTGCAATAAAGTAGATTGAAATTATTTATCAAAAAAACGAACCACTACTAAACATCATGAGAAAAAGAAGACTAGCCTTTTACAGTCACCTGGTAAGACTTCCAGAGGAAAGACTAACGAAGAAACTACTAACATACCAACAGAAAAATAAAATTAAAAATAACTGACTGAAAGAGATAGAAGAAGATCTTGAGGAACTTCAACTTACGGAGGATAAGATTTTGAATAGGGAAGAAAAAATGATTGAGACAACTCAATTAAAAGTCAAAACTCCAAAACAGAGAAATTACAACATCACAGATGAGCAAAGATTTCAGAGATCCGAGAGAATGAAGACATATTGGGCACAGAAGAAACGTTTCCGAAAATGATCTTACCAATTTCGACTAGGTTTGCTCCAATGAGGGCTTAAAATGTTAAAAAAAAAGTAGATTTGAATTCAATGACAAACTGAAAGTGATAACAAACCTTCTCCATCGACGAGCTTGTAGAGTCCGTAGTCCTGGGGATTGGTGATGCGCACTTTGTGGGCGATGATCTTGCAGACGTCGCGCGTGGTCATGTGGGGCCGCACGGGCAGCGTCTTGGTGATGATCGAGCCGTTCATCTCGTCCGGAACAACTATCTTCAACACCGATCTGCACTCGGACAGCGGACAGCCGACACCCCACTACAAAACAAAATTTAATCAATATTGCAATATTATTTGTAACTTTAGTACTTTAAATTGTAACTAAATCGTAAAAATACTGGGTTTTCTACCTAAATACTGAATATACCATTCCAAAGGCTATCAAAGTCAATGAGAAGTCACAATATTATTGGACTGAAACTGTATAATAAGTTACCTCAAACTTTGATGAATGAGCCTGTAGTTAGATTTAAAATGAAACTTTTCAACTGGTTAGTAAAAACACCAATGTACTCTATAAAAGAGTTCTTGGATTCTGATACTATAATTGACTTTTAATTCCTTGAATGTTAAAATAAATTAAAAATATATTGTTTATATATTATAAATATATTTTATGTTTTATGACTGTAATTCTGACTGTATCTAAGATGATCTATTTGACGTTGTCTATAACTGTTATTGTTGAACGGCAATAAAATTCTATTTATTTATTTATTTATTTATTTATTTATTTATTTATTTACTGGGTGGCGCAAAAAGAACGGATGGATTTGAGTAGGATAGTATCAGTGGACTAGAGCTGTCTGTGACCGCAGAGCGACACCATTTTGTAGGTTAAAGTATCCAGTTTCAGTATCAATGCGCAATTGACATTGCAAAATCGCGTATTTGCTGTTGAACAATATTTCCAACAGAATGAATCTGTAATTGTCGTTCAACGGAGCTTCAGCAGAAAGTTTCAAGTCGAGCTTATTGGCATGAGATTTTACTTTACTTGAACTTCAAGTTTACTATCGTAAATATCGTTACATTGAAGATTTGAATACTGCAATACATGAATGAATTGCTGCTGTATCAAAAGTTAAGGACCAATTTGAGGCTTTTAATGAGCATTAACGCATTAAGGGCGCCATCTTTCCTATGTAATTTTTGAAATATACTCAAGTGTTTTGGAGTTTTTCATACAAATTCTCAAATTACGTTATTTACTTAGTATTTTGGTGTTAGGAAGATAAATGTATGATTCAAATAAACATTTTTATAACACTTTGGAAAACATCCGTTCTCTATGCGCCACTCTGTACTTGAATGAGTATTCGTACAGTTGTACGGTAGCCCAAAATCTATCTAGCGTTTGGCTTTGGTTGGTGGGGAGACCCGAAGGTTGTTCCACCTCGCCGTGTTTAACCTAATTCCATTAGGTTGGAATTCTATTTCAATTTGCAAAATGTTCGCTAATTTTAAAAAAAAGTTCTTTTTGATATATATATATATATATGAAATTCTAAAAGTTTACAAAACAGTAACACATCACAAAAACACGAAATATTCAGGGAAATATTAAATTTTGAACTAAAAATTTAGAGCATGAAATATTAGCCTAAAAGTGTAACTGACTACAGATTTAAGTTCTATCGCCGCATATAAGTTAAGGTTAGCCGTACACCGGTTAGTCAAGACAAGACGAGATTAGTCACGTTCAGTCACAGTACTTTACGTAGTTGCTTATGAAGCAACTACGAAGCAACTTATGAAGCAACTATGTGGATGACTGTGACTAAACGTGACTAATCACGTCTTGTCTTGTCTTGACTAACTGGTGTACGCCTAGCCTTAAAATCTGAAGTCCGTACTTTTTAAAACACCCGTTAGTTTTCAGTATTCCACTAGTACTTTTCTCTCCTCTACTCACAGTAATCATGTTCGATCTTTCTATAAAATATTACCTATCTCTTTCCTTTCCTCTCCTCCACCCTTCCCGTGGCCTTACCCCGGTAGCGATAAGCTAGACGACAACGCAAACAAAAAACGTCATTCATCAGTCGACAGCCGTGCTGTGAACTGTCCAGAGTGGAGCTCCGTAGCCGAGCCATTACACTGACCGTGCCGTCTATCGTCCGTTGCCGACATCTTACTTCATTTCGTAAGTGTCAAATTTCCTTTCATCATTATCACTTATTTTCCACCGAGTCCAGGTACTATACTTTTCGCCACACTAGGACGTAATGAACTGTTTTTCATACCTCTATTGAAGACCGAAAATGTTCTATTTCCGACGAGGCCAGACTGGAGGCCTGTAAACGTTTACGGCCCTAGGACGGAAAAGGAAATGACTTTGAATGACAGCTGTTTCTATCTCATCAACAGCATTGCATAGCAGGATCCATTTAACTTGACATAAATCATATGATCGTCGAGCATATGATCACAATACTTAACCTACAAATGCTGAATCTCGCAGATTATTGAAAAGGTCTTTTAAAAAGTTATTCTTTGAAAGGTCTTCTTTAAAAAGGTCTTTAAAGACTTTAAAGGTCTTTAAGACTTTCAAGCCTTTTGATTATTGTGTCGAAATCACTGTTCAATTATTACTGGATCAGCTGATTTATGACAAGTTAATTGGCTCCTGCTATATGTGTTCTTGCAGGTCGGAAAAGAAAATGACCTTGAATGACAGCTGTTTCTATCCGATCAACAGCATTGTATGTGTTCTTGCAGGTAACCTAACCTCAAAGCTTTGTTGGTCACTGACTTGATATTTTCATGGTTTGTTTTGCATTATTTTTGTTGTTTTGTTTGTTTTTTTTGTGTGGCGAAAAATATCGTTCGCAACACGGGCAAAAATGTTTTGCCGGCTCTCGATCGCTTCAAGTTCTCGACATTCGTCTCGAACTTGAAAACCGCGATCTCAAGCCGGTAAACTCCCATTTTCCGCCCTAGGTGCGAAATATACTATTACAAATCATAATGTTAGTAATGAATGATTATTTATTAATGTTTCTCTGCTATACTCACACTCAACGCCGGTCCGTGGTCGCTGGCGGCGTCGGCGCGCATAGTTTTGAGCACGTTGACGGCGCTGCTGAGCGTGGTGAGGTAGTAGGCGCCTTCGCCGGTGAGGAGGGACGAGTGCAGCAGGCCCCACACGTAGTCGGCCTCCACCTCGGCGGCCAGCCAGCCGCAGCGCGCCAGCACCCACACCAGCAGCGGCAGCAGGTCGTCGGCGCCCAGCGCCACCACGCCACAGCCGCCCGCCTGCGCAGCCTTCACCTGTGCGGAGACGACAACGAGTTAGACAAGAAGTAGCAGAGGGAGGAGGAGGAGGAGGTGGAGGAGGTGGAGGAGGAGGAGAGGGAGGAGAAGAAGTAGATGATGAAGAAGAAGTAGAAAAGGATTTAGAAAAGAAGAAGAAGAAGAAGAAAAAGTAGAGGGGGAAAGGAAGAGGGAGAAGAAAAAGAATAAGAAGAGGGACAAGAAGATGAAGAAAAAGAAGAATGAGAAGAAAGAGTTGGGAGGAGAAGAGGAAAGAAGGAGAAGAAGAAGTAGAGGAGAAGAAGAAGAGGAGGAGTAGAAGGTAGAAAAGGAGTTAGAAAAGAAGAAGGAAGAAGAGGGAGAGAAGAAGTAGTAGATGAAGAAGAAGAAGAGGGAAAAGAAGAAGTAGATGAAGGAAGAAGAGGGAAAAGAAGAGGGAGAAGAAAGAATAAGAAGAAGAGGAGAGAAGAACAAGTAGATGAAGAGGAAGAAGAGGGAGAAGAAGAAGTAGAGGGAAAAGAAGAATTGGAAGAAGAAGAAGAAGAAGAAGAAGAAAGAAGAAGATGAAGAAGAAGAAGAAGAAAGAAGAAGAAAATGAAGAAAAATAATAAGAAGAAGAAGAAGAGGGACAAGAAGATGAAGAAAAATAAAATGAGAAGAAGAGTGAGAATGAGAGGGAGGAAAAGAAGGAGAAGAAGAGGGGGAGAAGAAGAAGATTGGTTGATCGACTGATTTTATTAATATGCCAGGTCTTGGTAAACCTATTGCATGTAAGAGAAGAAGAAGAGGAGAGGGAGAGAAGGAAGAGAAGATGGTGAAGAAGAGGGAAAATAAGAAGAAGAGGAGAAGAAGAAGTAGATGAAGAAGAAATAGAGGGGAAAAGCAAGACGGAGAAGAAAAAGAATAAGAAGAAGGAAAGGGAGAAGAAGATGAAGAAAAAGAAAATGAGAAGAAGAGTGAGAAGGAGAGGGAGGAAAAGAAGGAGAAGAAGAGGGGGAGAAGAAGAAGAAGAAGAGGGGAGGAAGAAGAAGAGGGAAGATAAAAGAAGAATAAGAAGAAGAGGGGAAGAAGAAGAAGAGGGGAAGAAGTAGAAGAAGGGAAGAAGAAGAGGTGGTGGAGGAGAAGAGGAATAAGTAGAAGAGTGAAAAGGAGAGGGAGGAAAAGAAGGAGAAGGAGGAGGAAGGAGAAGAGGAAGAGAGAAGAAGAAGAAGAAGAAGGAGAGAGGGAGGAGAAGAAGAGGGAGGAAGAGGAGGAGAATGAGAAGATAAGGGAAAAAGAAGAAGAGAGAGAAGAAGATGGAAGAAGGAGAGGGGAAGAAGTAGAAGAAGAAGAGGGGAATAAGACGAAGAGAGGAAGAAGAAGAAGAGGGAAAAGAAGTAGAAGAAGAGGGGGTGTGGGTAGAAAAGGTGTGATTGAGTAGAAAACGAGAATTCTAGGGTAAGATCAGTGCGTCCAACATTGCTTAGTTAGCACTGAGCGTGATAATTCAGAAATTGATTTTTCCAAGTTAGGCTGTCGCCTATTTTCTCTTTTTCGCTATAGTTCATGTAAGTGACATTCATGTTTTGAAAGTTTATTATTCGAAACAGATGAAAGCCTAGAGGAAAAGCATTTTTATTCAGAGAGCGTCAATTTATTCAAGTGAGAACTGGTTTAATTATAAATAAACAAATCGTAATACAGTATTATAATTACTGTATTTAAGAAAGAGTTTGATAAAAAAAAGAGACAGATGAATTTCACATAGACTCTATGATCTGGGATGCTAGATGATAGTATCAATCAATCAATCAATATTTATTGCCAAAAAGTAAATTGGTTAACAATACAACAATAATATTGGTTAACAATACAAAAGTAAAATTGGTACAACACTAGAATGAAATACAAAATAAATAATTACCTTGAGAATGAATTTTAAACCATCAGCAGTATTGTTAACAATATGGCACTACCGGCAAAAGATAATCTTGTGCGCCGGTAGTGAGGTCAGAAGCCACAAAAATTGTAAACTGAATGCATTAGGCTAAGCAGATAGTATAAGCAGACTATTATAAGAATATAACATTTTTTTATCATACTGTAATTGTTTTTCATGTTTAATAAATGCCTCTGGACATGAGTTACATGACAGATAAAAATAAAATGAAAATTAATAGAAGATTTTGTTCCTTTATATTGCTTGGATACCACAGTAACATCCATATAATAACTTGAGTACTAACCGATTCGAAAATGGCAGATATCGCAGCCAGGAGGTGTTCGAGTTTTTCGAGTGGCGAATAGACTTCCTGCAGCCGCTGCAAGTAGTGGCAGATGGTGATGAGATCTTCGTCAGATGGCAGCACGATCTTAGGCTGCAACACAAAGTCAACAATATAATTAATTTCAATTGAATAAACCGATACAACGGAGTATGCAAGGACCCGTTATATCGTAGTGTACAGAAACATTTATTACAATGAAATTAATTTATTTTTTTTATTGAAAAAGTGGTTTCAATAAATTAATTTCATGAAATTGAAAATAGCACTTTTTTATGCATCGTCTATTAAGAGTAGGCGGTAGTAGTCGGCCATATTAGATTGATGTCCTATAAGGCTAGGCGTACACCGATTAGTCAAGACAAGACAAGATGAGATTATTCACGTTTAGTCACAGTAATTCACATAGTTGCTTATGAAGCAGCACACACCGATGCAATGACTAATCGGTGTGTGTTGCTTCATAACCAACTATGTGGAGTACTGTGACTAAACGTGACTAATCTCGTCTTGTCTTGTCTTGTCTTGACTGACCGGTGTACGCCTAGCCTAAGATCAATGTAATTTTAAGCTAAGACAGGCATTTTTCTATGATACATCACATGTACATTTTACGTCAGATCTTCTTGAAATTTTTTTTTATTTGATGAGTTATTAAATGTTACAGGGGTATGTCTTTTTCAAATTTTAAATATTTCTTACAAAAAACCTCCAAAAATGTTCAAACTTGGAAAAGTTTATTTTTGCTGTAATATTATTGCAGTAAATTTCTAATTAAAAAAGTAAAAAGAAGAGCCCCTGAAGAATTTTATTCTCTTTCCATTGACACTTCAAACGTAATTTTCTGTCCAAGAATAACGGCGCCACAAGTTTCAAAAGATTACATTGATCTTATGGGACCATTTCCAATATGGCTGACTACTACTGCCCACTCTTAATGAAATGAGGCTATTCTAAAAAATAATAAACATAACGAATAATTTCAAATCATCAAAAATGAATTCATCTTAATAAAAAATGTATGAATAATTGATTAAAACTTGAAATTTGTTTGCAAAAAACTCGATCCCCCATGGAAATCGATGTTCTTCAAGAGTTATTAAGAAATAGAACTTCATAGTAAGTAGGTTGAGTAGATTTTATTATTTTTTCAAAATTGTATTGATAAAACTGGGGGACAAGAATTATCAGCGAGCGTCCATGCTTCCCTTAGAACTTGGGCTTAGATTAACGATCTTCAATCAGAGAGAATATATTATTCAAGAGATTACAAAGGTATCACTCTCCACATTGATCCAAGTCACCGCGGAGAATTTGAGAAAAGTAAGATGGAAAAGTAAGGAATCTCAACCTTAAAAATGAAAATCACCGGTGACACTTGTATATATAGCTACGGCAAATAACTTCAAGGATAGAAAAATCACAATTTGACCAAAATATGGTCGACAGCAATAAGAGGGATTTTTATAAGAAAATTTTTGAACACATTTTAAAATTTGTCGATAAAACCGATAGATTATCATGAAAATGATGTGAAATTAGTTTGAAATATCACCTACCCTAATGCCCAGCTCGTGCAGAGGCCGGGTGCGCGCATACTGTATGCTATCAGCCAGTAGCTGAATGGATCCATTGTGCGTGAACTCGTCGACAAACAGTTTGTAGAGATGCTCCTTGAGAGGGCGTACCACCAGCTTATGCATTACACCCTCCAGTATAGCGTCCAGGTTCAGGAATTCGTTGGCTTTCAACTGAAATCACAAGCGAAACACAAACTTGAAGTGAACACAATCTTTCTTCAGCATGTACAAATAGGCCTACAATGAATAGTTTCAAATAACTCAATCTCAATTCATCACTCAAAAGACATATTTTTCTGAAAATAAACTACTAGAATAATAGTGTGAGATAATATTAAGAGGTAATATTTAATATATAGATCGTGGTAAGCCAATAAGGCTGAACGCACACCGATGAGCTATTCAAGTGCAGCGAGGCAAAACTTGATTTTGATAAGGGTGCGGGCTCCCGTTTAAATACATGCCAAACATTATATTTTGGAGGGGAATAAGATGGAGGAGAAGAAGAAAAACGAGAAGATGATGGAGAAGAAAAAGGAAAAGGTGGGGAAGGAGAAGAAAAAGTAAAAGTAAGAGAGGAATTAGAAGGAGGAGAAGTAGGTGCAGAATCAGGGGAAGAAGAAGGGGGGAAGGAGAAATGATGGAGGAGGTGAAGAATCAGGAGAAGAAGAAAGGGGAAAAAGGAGAAATGAAGAAGAAGGAAAAGAATAAGGAGATGAAGAATGAGTTGAAGGAAAGAAGAAGAAGAAGAAGAAGAAGAGGTGAAGAAGGGGAAAAGGAGAAAGAATGAGGAGATGAAGAATCAGGAGAAGAAGAAGGAGAAGAAAAGGAAAAGGTGGGGAAGGAGAAGAAAAAGTAAAAGAAAGAGAAGAATTAGAAGAAGGAGAAGAAAAAGGAGGAGAAGTAGGTACAGAATAAGGATGAGATGAAGGGGGGGGGGGAAGGAGAAATGAAGAAGGAGGTGAAGAGTCAGGAAAAGAAGAAGGGGAAAAGGAGAATTGAAGAAGGAGGTGAAGAATCAGGAGAAGAAGAAGGGGGAAAAAGGAGAAATGAAGAGGGAGAAGAAGGAGATTAAGAATGAGATGAAGGAGAAGAAGAAAAAGAAGTAGAAGAAGGAGAGGAAGAGAGGAAAAAGGAGAAATGAAAAAGGAGATGAAGAATCAGGAGAAGAAGAAGGGGGAAACAGGAGAAATGAAGAAGGAGATGAAGAATGAGATGAAGGAAAAGAAGAAGAAGGAGAGGAAGAAGGAGGAGAAGAGGGATGAGAGAAAAAGAGAAGAAGAAGAAGAAGAAGGAGAAAAAGGAGAAGATGACGGAGGAAAGAAGTAGGTGAAGAAGAAGGAGAAGAAGGAGATACGGAAGAAGATGACGGATGAGGAGAAGAAGGAGTTGAAGAAGAAGAAGGAGAAAAAAGTTGAAGATGACGAAGGAAAAGAAGGAGGAGGAGAAGAACGAGAATAAGATGGATAAGAAGATTGAAAAGAAGGAGAAGGAGGAGTATTGGTAACTAAAAGAAAGAAGAAAAAGGAAAAGTGAGTTGAGTTGAACTGAGTGTTGTGTACAGGAACCCACCTTATTGCGTTCCTTCTCGACCTGCTTCTCGAATTGCCGTTCGCCGTGCTTGACCAGATAGTTCTTCATGCCCGACATAAACTGGCGCATATTACGCATCACCACCTGTCAAACATTAAAGACATGCAATATTAGCTAAATTATCAATAGTTTATTTCAATTTAATTGAATATAAGACATAAGGAATTCAATTGAATATAATAAGACATTTTCACAATGTAAATAGAAAAGGAGGCAGATAACTAAAATAATATTATACGAATCTTAATTGAATTGTGAAATAAAATTGAATGTGAATTTACATTTTTCATTTCATTAGAACTTGCAGTAAAACCGATCACTCACAAAAACAGATCACTATAGTGCATTTCATCCTTAAAAACCCCTGAGCGCAGAGAAAGTACCTCATCACTTTCAGAGCTAGCAAATTACACGTAGGAAGTGTTGCCAAAACTAACGCACACTTCTAAGGCTAGGCGTACACCGGTTATTCAAGACAAGACAAAACGAGATTAGTCACGTTTAGTCACAGTAATTCACATAGATGCTTATGAAGCAACACACACCGATTAGTCATTGCATCGGTGTGTGTTGCTTCATAACCAACTATGTTGTAAAGTACTGTGACTAATCTCGTCTTGTCTTGTCTTGACTAACCGGTGTACGCCTAGCCTAAGATAGTGATGAATAGATTTGAACGACAAATCTCTGACCATCTCTTCTACTCGAGATAGCAGACTGATAATTCGGTCGAATACGCATGCGTGCTTAGATGAACAAAACACAATATTATATATATACTATCAAATTTATATATATTCATATTCTGTAGGAACTTGTATTGAATTTAAGTTTCTTTTTGTTTTTACTTGTTAACTTATTAATTTTGTATCTGATCGAAAACAGTTTTGGACTGAAAAGCCTGTTGTTTCCATTGTTCCTTAAATAAATAAATAAGACATTATTGCCAGGCATTTCAATATTGTATTACGCACCAAGCTGGCTAGCAGTCTATACAAGGTTGAAAAGCACTATAAAACTTGCTCTCTGGCCACTCATAGAGCCTAACTCCGCTGAAGTCTCGGTCCTCAAGAAATATTCTAACCTTCAAAATACAAGTTACCCATGTTGACAATGACAAAAATCTCTTTATTTCAAAAATTAATGGGATAAAAATTAAACACACTGTACTCGAAACAAAGTATGAAGTACAGTATGTTTATTATTATTAATATTATTTGTTGTAGAGCTCCCTAATTGGAAGACGCTGAGTGAAAATGATTCATTTATGGGACTTTGAGAAGTTCTTTTTGTTTGCCCACCAACTTTTCATTTTCTGTGCAAAAGCAGCCTTTCTTTCATCGCTCCATTTAGTACCGGTTCTTAGCGGCTTTACCTCTGGCTTCATTTCCCACTTTTCAACTTTCATTCTAAACTTATCTTTACTGTTAATCTCGTCATTATTAATTTTGGCAAGTACTAAGTCTCGTTTAAAGTTTCGGATCCATTATCCTCCATAGGCCAAGGAAGACACATATTGCACTATTCTTCTTGTAAGCCTATAATTGGGAAGCCTCATGATATGCCCATAAAAATTAAGGCGTCGTTTCCTCATGTCCGCTTCTATGTTAGAAAATTCTTCAACTTTTGAATTTTTTTGTAACCTGTAGCTGTTTTCAGTTCTTCTCGGTCCAAGAATTTTTCGAATTATTTTTCTTTCCGCCTTTTTTAGATTTTCTATATCTGATCTCCTGTTGAAATCGAGGGTCTCACTGGCATACATTGATGGTTTAATTACCGTATTATAATGTCTTATTTTGGTATGGAGGGATAAACATTTCTTATTATAACAGTATGTTTATTTTATATTATATTAATTTTTCTAGCATAGTTTGAGTGTTTCGGCCCACCTGTGGACTGGTCTCGGGCGATTCCCTTGTGCAGGCGATGAACCGGTCGATGTTCTGTGCAAAGGTGGTGCTCTTGTCAGCCGCCAGCTGCATGGTGTAGGCGCCTATGGCGGCCGCTCCGGCGCCCCCCGAGTCGCGCGACTTCTGCAGCATCTGCAGCCGCGGAGGCGCTGCAAAACAACATTCCGTAAATATCCAGGTGAATTATCCGCCGCACTCCGTTCAATGTGTAACAAAACATGTAGAAGGCAACAAACAGGCTATGTGTAACAAAACATGTAGAGGGCAACAAACTAAGATGCAAATAAGAGATAACACTAAAATAATAGAACAATAATAATAGAGTGATTCAAAAAGGAAACCACAACTTTGAAAATGTGTATTTAACGAAAGAAACATAATATAACCTTCTGTTATACATCATTACAAAGCGTATTTAAAGAAGTTTTTTTCACTCACAAAGAAGTTCAGAGGTGTTCAATATGACCCCCTCCAGATACTCGACTAATACCACCCCAATAGGAACTCAAACTCGTTCCACACTCTCTGTAGCATATCAGGCGTAACAGTTTGGTAAGCTGCTATTATTTCTTGTTTCAAATCATCAATATCCATCCACCATTTATGATTTGAAACAAGAAATAACAGTAGCTATCCAAATTGTTACGCCTGATATGCTACAGAAATGGGCTGGTTTGAATGGGGTTGATATTGCTCGAGTGTCTGAAGGGTGTCATATTGAACATCTCTGAACTTGTTTGTGAGTGGAAAAAACTTCTTTAAATACTCTTTGTAATGAAGTATAACAGACGGTTCTTTTATGTTTCATTCATTAAATACACATTTTTAAAGTTGTGGTATTCTTTTTGAATCACTCTGTAATTTATTATACTAATGGTAGTTCATAACATTTTAAATGAATATACTGTATTATGTATTATATTAATATTACAATACATGCCTACTATTATAATATACGAACATCTATTATAGCCTCAAATAAAATCATTCTTCTTACATTTTCCTCGAATGCATGTCTGCATGTGCCTACAGTACCAACGTTTTTTCTTTTCAAATTCTATTTTTGTTTTATATTCTAGTTCAGTTGTCGAGACGAATTCTGATACTGTAGTACTTTTCTAATTCACTGACGTACTGGTCTAACTTCTGCCGATATTGCCATACGCTATTGCTATTTTCAAAACTTCATAATAAACCTGCGAAATAAGTAGAAACAAAGAAAGCAAACCTACTAATGATTCATTAGTAGGTTTGCTTTCATTAGTAATGAATATTGATTTTGTACTTGGTTGTAGGTTTGTTTGTTACTGAATTGTTGTTTTCAACAGATTGAACTTGACAAAGATTCACAGATCAAAAGATACCTAATAATTATATACCGATTGGAAGAAGCAGATTTTTTCAAAATAGAATATACAAATTTGTCAAGTTTTTATGATCAATTTGGTAACATTTTCATGGTTATTTGATTGAAAATATATCATTTTTCATAAACCATTAACTTATGAAAATTATTAGAAGCAGATTTTTTCAAAATAGAATATACAAATTTGTCAAGTTTTTATGATCAATTTGGTAACATTTTCATGTTTATTGGATCGAAAATATATAATTTTTCATAAACCATTGGCTATCAAATCATCAAAATGGAAATTTTATACTGAATCTAAAAAATTTCAACTTTTACACCCACATATTCCTACAATCAAACTATACCATTCAACCGATGATCTAAGCATAAAACCTTGATCTATGCAAAGCAATAAATCAGTTTTAATGAACAATGAAATCTGTTTTACAGATTCGACTTGATTGCCGCAAAGCCATTCATCTTTCAAACATTAATAGGCCACGAATCTAGAGATAAATGCTTTGAATAATCAATTATTTTCACAATGAGAAGGAACCGCTGACCTTTTAAAAGCTTTTTCGAACTCATTTTCGTTGAAAGATAACATTTTCATATTAAATTTTAATACCGAATTCCCCTATTGTATTGCATTTTTATTTCAGTCATGCATTAAATATAATATCCATCATAATTAGAACACGTGCTTATTCGACAAACAAGTAATAATTTTGCACAATTGAATGCAAGATGTTCCGAGAAAATGGTTAATTTATCATTTTGAGTCATGCTTTTTTATCTAAGTTATGAAGAACCGTAATTCGCATTCCCTGATGTAATTCAATTGGTTCTGTTCTATATACCTGCGAAAAAACCCTCAAAAATCTTGTAAACGCGATAACTGAATCATGTCAAGGTTCTTTACAATTTAAGATCTTGTAGAAATTCGAATTTGGAAGGTTGAAGTGAATCTTATCATTTTTATTCAATAAATTAGGCTAAAAGAGTTTCAAGAGTCGTTTCCATGACAAGATATTCCAATTATGTAGGCTATTCGTACAATTTCAGTTGGAAATAAAACAAGTTATAACCTACAGTATTTGCAAGATCTGTTGAGCTCAACCTCCGATTAGAAATGTTAATCCTTTAAAATCCGAATAAAATTTTTAATCCTTATGAATAATTTAAGATTAACTTTAATCCACATTGTGTAAACGGCCCATAACATAATATTAAACATTGTTATTCAGGCACCACCAGCAAAAGAAAAGTTCATTACAATCCATCAACCAGCAAAGAACATTAAAAATCATCAACCTATGCACAAGTCTTATGTGAAGATGATCAATCAAATTAATACTACTTGCTTACTGCACATATTAATACCTAAATAACCAAGCTCAAATAAAGCCAGGTCCAAATGCTGCGATAAATTTAAGCGATCTGATCGTGTCAATGATCGCAGCGTTTGGACGGGAGATCGATGCGTTATGTCGCGGTTGATAGAAAATTAGATCAATCTGGCAAATCAGATTAAGTTGAGGATTGGACAAATCAGTTTATTGAACATCGATCAATCAGCAAATCTTTATAACTCCCGACTGGATTTATTCGAACGTGGTGATTTTTGCAAAGCGCAGGTTAAAAGGGGGGTCAGAACAGGTTTACTCCTTCAAACCCAATTTCCAACCGATAATCATAAAAATGGCAACAAATTGATCAGAAATATCTGTAGAATTGTTGTGTAACCTTAAAAATTCGATTTTTGAACTTTAAAATTGCAGTACAAGTTGATGAACATGGAGCAAATTTCACTCATTTTAACCTTCAATTACAACATTTTATAAGTGAAAGAGATAACCCATATTCAAGGTACAGCAACAATTCTAGCAATGTTTATCTTCAATTTAAGACGAACCCCATATTTCTAGTTTCAAAAATAGCGAACGAAGGTAGTGCCGGTTTTCTTGCTTTTTCCAAAGGTATAATGTGATTAAAAAATGAAATCGGAAAGTGAGATGAACATGTTGATGTATTTATTTTCAATTTTCCCGTTTTAAATGAACCTCTTAGGGCCGGTTCATGAGCTCGGGATTCAGCTAAGTCCTAGACTAAAACGGGTGGCCACCGTAGCATCGACAAACGTTAGCCTCAACACTATGCACTAAGGGCTCTCTATGCTCCTAACCCACTAACCAGTCGAGACAAACGTTTGTCGATGCTACGGTAGCCACCCGTTTTAGTCTAGGACTTAGCTAAATCCCGAGCTTATGAACCGGCCCTTAATTTGATATATTAAAACCGGCGCTCTTTTTGAATCACCCTGTAAAGTGAAACAAGCACTTACGAGCAAACTTCTTGCCGATTTTCTTGGCCAGTTTCTTCGACATATCCCGCATCCAGCGCGCCAGCCGCTTCACGACGGCAACAGTGGGAGAGGACATGGCAACGTGGCGTGGTCGCGTCTCACGTCAACGGCTCGTACACGACGCGGAACGGTGAGGAAGAAGACAACGCAGAACACCACGTAGAAGAAGAAGGCGAATCGCTGGCTGTAGTTGTAGTCTTTGTCGGTGTAGTTGATGCCGCGGGCTACGGCTGAGTTGAAAGGTTTCGCCATCAAATTGAAAACTACTTCGGTGGAAAAATTGTCGCCGCTGAAATCGCTACAGGACAACCGAAAACCCGAGAAATTTACGCACTTTCACAAAAAAAAAACGGAAAAACAAAACACGTAACAACAAGTAGTTCCTAACTTGTTGGTTGACAGATTTTTAAACTTGTAACAAAAAACCAACAGAGATGAAAAATGAATTTAGAAACAAGAATTGGAAAACTGAGGAAGGAAATTTAGGAGAGATGTGACCCGTGAAAGCGGTAGACGCGAACTGGCAAACGAACTGAGCGTCGCTGGAAAGTGATTGAAATATTGACGCATGCGCAGTGATGTTCGTTTGAAGTATTTGTTCTGACGTTTGATAATGGATGTGAATGGAGTTTGGTCGATGTGTTGCAGTGGCTGGTGGAGGAAATATGAAGATTGGAGTTGAAGTGAACTGTAATGATGAGTATTGTTAGAGTACAGTTTATGGGGAAATTAGTTTGAGTGATGAAAAATGCTGGGTATTTTCGTCAAGTACTGATGGTTTTGTTTCTGAAATATTTATGAAAAAAGTACAGTACTTGGAGGTTATCTAGTAGTTTCGTCAAGTACTAATAGTTTTGTTTCTGAAATATTTATGAAAAAAGTACAGTACTTGGAGATTATCTAGTAGTTTCGTCAATTACTGAGTTTTGTTTCTGAAATATTTATGAAAAAAGAATTTACTTGGAGATTGTAGCCTACTATATTGAAATAGATTGGAATCAACAACATAACCTCTGGACTATTTATCAAAATTTGGGAAAGAAGCAGTTTTGGACAAATGTCTGTTGATTCTTCCCACATTGTAATGTATCTTGCCAATAAATAAATAAATAGTACTTGGAGATTGTCAAACCAAAATTTATAGCCTACATTAAAAGTGTACACTGTTCAGTACAGTATCATGGCTTCATACCATAACTTGATACATTCTCAGCTATAGACCTACCATATTTCTCTTTTTTCAACATGATAAACTCCTTTCAACTCCTTAATCAAGATGATTCATTGGAAAACTATTCATTTTTCAAATCTTCCAAAAATTTCTAAAAGGCCTACTGGCAGTACAGTATAAAGCTGGCATCTAACTTCCTAGATTTCTCCTTAATAAATTTCCTTTATAATTACAAGCAATTTCCCACCGAATGAGAGCCTATTGAACCAAAATTAGTTATAGCAGGATTCTTTTAAATTGTCAGAAAACAGCTGATTGATGTACGCTCGTTTACTAACGTTAAATCAGCTGTTTTCTGACAAGTTAAAAGAATCCTGCTATACAGAATCATTCTCAAATGCGAAAAATATTGCTCCTGTGAAACTAAAAAACCAACTTATGCATGAAAGCACCACTGTTTATTCTGCGAACGTTTCAGTTAGCTACTATTATCAGAACCAATACAACCAAAGTTACTAACAACTTACTATATACAACATTCTGAATACTAATTAGAGTAGTATTCATCATAATATTAGTATCCTATTATCTCACATACAAGAAACAGCTGACAAGTAATGGACACAATAACTTACTATCGTCCGCCATTGCAATGAACCATTACATTGTTACTCCATTAATTAATAATTCGCATTAACATTTTCGCTATTTACTATCACTTTCTTTTATACATTTTTCAAGAACGGTCACGAGTCTTAGCGTGAAAATCACTACTACAAAATTAGGTTGCTGATTAATTGGTCATTGATTGATAAATGAATAGGTCATTGTTATTGTAACCAATTAAAATAAACAATATCTTAGGACATCCGTTAAAAACCAATGAGTCTCACAAAAAATGTAATGTACTCAAAATATCTATGTCTTATTGGAATTAAAAATAAGTGAATGACACTCTAATACAGATAGGAAGATTGACTTCGTTTTTCCAGTTTAGAAATTTCAATAGTTCTGTTGTTATTACCGTAGATTACTTTTATTACTGTACTTGAAAGAAGTATCAAACTACGTGATAGAAGCGAAAAGTTGTATTTGCAAAGTTCTGATTCTGCAGAGAATAGTAAAACCATTAGTAGGCAATTCAACAGTATGAATACATTTGATGTTAAATTTGTACGTACTGAATCAGAGTTCTTTGAATACCGACCAACCCATAAGAGCCTACCAACCAAGATCACACATGTGACTACATGATGTGAATACATGTGACTAGAAGAAAATAGTTGAATCAATTTATTAATGGGAGCAAAGGTCCCATCAACTATTCACTCTAAATCGTACGATACGAGGATTTCAAGACCAATATCGGCATCGGGACCATAATCGTGATCAGTTTTATAATTGACTATTTTGATAGCGGCTAGAAGAGCAATATCATCATAATAGATGGAAAGTGTAGAAATCTAGTTTCAACTTATAATACATGAGAGGAGGAGGAGGAGGAGGAAGAGGAGGAATAGGAGGAGGAGAAGAAGAAGAGGAGGGAGAAGGAGAGGAGGAGGAGAAGGAAGGGAAGGAAAGGAAGAAGAAGGAGATAGAAGGAGGAAAGAAAGATGGAAAGAAGAAGAAGAAGAAGAAAGAAGAAGAAGAGAAAGAAGAAGAGAAAGAAGATGGAAGGAAGAAGAGAAAAAAAATGAAGTTGAGAAAAAGAAGTATATAGGATGATACATAAGAAAAGAATGGATGAGGAAGAGGAATATGAGGAGGAGAGGAAGGAAGGAGGGAAGAAGGAGGAGGAGGAACAGAAAAGAAGAAGTTATAAATTAAATACAAAAGGAGATGAGGAAGGAGGAGAAGGAAGGGAAAGAGGAGGTGAAGGAGGAGGGGAAACCCCGAAAAAACAAAAGAAGATGTAGGAATCAAGATTATAAGGATGATAAGTATGATGATGGCAGAGAAAAGTATATGAAGTAGGAAAATAGAAGAAAAAGACATTCTAAAATAAAAAAAGTGAAAGAGATGAACAGGAAGAGGAGGATGAGGAGGAAGACAAAAGAGAGGGAAAGAAGAAAACGAAAAAATTCTAAAATAAAAAAAGTGGAAGAGATGAACAGGAAGAGGAGGATGAGGAGGAAGACAAAAGAGAGGCAAAGAAGAACAAGAAAACGCTAAAGTAGAAACGTTTTAAGATAAAAATATCTGACGAAAAAGGAAAAGAATTACAGCATTACTAAACTGATTTTATCTCTAGAGTTATTTGACGCCAGAGTGATAATTGATTAAAGAGGTTGAAAGGTCACACACTATAACATTCAGTATCGAGCCTAATGCATTGCATGACAGAAAATTCTAATCTTTCGTTAACGGCTCGTTGAGTCACTATAAATCATTTTATAGCAATGACACATCTAGAAAAATCCTTATTCTGAAATTAAAAACGTTTATCATATCATAAAAATACGGCCAATTAATTTTCCATTAGATAACATCTATTGCTTGAAAAATTGGCGGTATCTAAATTTGTAACTTGGCCTATTTTTGGGGATTTATAGTTCTCTAAAATACACGATCAAATTTCATAAAATTCCATCAAATAAAATATCTCTGAATTCAAAAGATAATCAGGTAAGGTTATTCACACTCTAGACATCTACATCAAGGTTTGCTGCGTTATAACAGTCCATGTATAGTGTATAGACACCTTACAAAGCAGCAGTTTTATTCAAGGTTTATTCAATTGTATGCAATTCGAAGGGAAATGTAATCATTAACAAACGTCTATAGATATCATATAATAGATAATAATATTATGTATTAATTTATATTTTTCAAATTAGTTGAATTAATTTTTTTTTTAATTGACTTAATCTTTCAAAAATTATATTTTCTATGTTCTTCTTCTTTGTTGGCTTTAAACCCAATTATTAGTGTTACAGCCTCCCTCAACGTTTGCCTTAAAGCATCTCATATTTTTTATATTGCAATTATTCAATTGCTATTGAATTAATTCCAATTAGAGATATCAATCACGCAGTAGCGTCATTTCACCAAAACCTTGGGGGGGGGGGATAAAATGCTCATTTGTACATTAGCTAGTACAGAAATTTTCTGTAACCCAGGAATCAGGGGGGGGGGGCAAATGCCCTCCTCAAATGACGCCCCTGCAATCACGAAATCCAATCATCATGGAAATGAAATAGAATTGTTTAGAAATAATATCTTAAGAATACTTTCTCTTTCACTGATTTCTGACAGATGAGTAATATTCACATAAGACTGTACATATTTCAATTTCAAAAATCAATCAAATTTGTTCACAGATATATTTGTCATCTCATCACAGACACATTCTAGAACCTAGACACTAGACTTTGACAAATACCACAGATATCATCAAACAAATAAATACCAGTCGTATTTGTTCTAATACAGAACAAACAAATAGTCGGACACTAATACAAAATTTATTGAGGAAGTCCACTATTGATTAATCGTCCTAATCAAGACTAATAATTGAATTAAAACAAACAGATTCTAATCAATAAAAGCATTGATGAGTCAATAAATCCTGTGTGGTGAGTTGGTGACAAATCTAGATACTTCCACAATTTAGAAATTTGTCAAAGTTCTTTAAAAGGTGTATTGCGAAGTTAGCATTCAGTATAAAATAAGCATGATTGTTTGGTAAGGGACCTGGACTGACAATGGATTACCTCATTGAAGCTTTTTACAATAGTTAGGCCCGCTTTCCCCAACGCTGCTTTCAAGCGCAACAGCTGATGCAATTTTGTTTTCCTATACTTTTCCTATTCTCCGAATGAGGCTTAAGCTAGATGTATAGCTTAAGCAGCGTTGGGGAAAGCGGCCCTTTAAGTGTTTATTAATTCATCTTTTATGATGAAGCAAAATGTTCATATTGTATGTTGGATGAATTCCTATCTACTTTGAACATGGTAGAACGTTTCAATTATAATAATTAATTTTCAATCCCGGTGCGAAATGAACGGTTTCCTTGATTCAACTCCTAAATTTTCATTAAAAAATACAAAACAGAACAAAAATTTATAAATTTCAAAAAAATGTTCAAATTCCTTAGCAAAAAGTTATTCCTTTCCTCAACTCCGACAACTGCAATGAAAAGAATACAAAGACCTCAAAATAGAACAAAAATTGATAAACTTCAAGTAAATTCCTTATCAATTTATAAGTTTCCCCTTTTTATTTCTTGAGTGTACCGTATTAGATAGATATCAAGTCTGCCTTTATTTCATTCAATTATTTTATACTGCGTACTAGCATGCAACAAAAGCATGCATCATAGGAGTAGGCTATTCTACAATACTTGGTGAGTAAATAAATCGATTACTCAACAACTCCAATGAAACATACATCGAGAATAGATATCGATATTGACTTAGTCGACTATTGTCAGTTAGAAGCCGATGACATGTAAACAATAGTCTAGTGATCTCTGGATCTAGGGCATTGCTCTATCTAGGCAACATGTGTAGATCACTCGCTCGCCGCGTTACAATGTTTAGTAGCTACAAACAAACATTAACACTAACAACACACTTGTGTTATGACTGTACAAACATGCAATAATGTAACATGTTTCATAAAATACTAACATGACGCAACATACCCAAACAATGTGTAAGAAACTAAGTATCTAGAAACGGTAACTGAAAAACTGTTTACTAAACGGTTACTGAGTACGGTTTCAATGAATTATTAAATATGTCCACATTTGGTTGATTTATTGTGCGACTCAAGCATGCTACATATGCTTAAGCATTGGCCGCATGCTGTGCAGCACACAAAAATCGACCAAGTGTGAACATAGGGATGGAATGCTGATCGACAAATGATAAGGTGGATCATTATGGTGAGCGATGACGCTAAAATGGGACGTTGATAAATGATAACAGCGATAATTCAACTAAATAAATAATCCATCAATTATAAGGAGAATGATAATAATGAGCGATAACGTTCAATTGGGACGCTAATAAATGATAAGAGCGACATTTTGCTTGATAGCCATCAATAAACATAGGATAAAATGTCAGAAATCACAGTCAAACAAATTGAATTAAGAAGACAAGAATTATAAACGAAATTGTAAGGGTAAACATGAAAAGATAAATGAATCGAAATGGGGGATTGTACAAATCAACGCTAAACGCTAATATTGCATAATATGTTGACTGGGTAGTAATTGTAGCCTATATTATTTTTATCACAATCTCTTTCTTCGATCTGTAGTAATAATAATCATTTATTCAACCATCCAACCAATTAAAAAGAAGAGAACAACAGGTTTATGCCCAGTGGTTGACAAGTAGAGTAGACATTTCTATCCTAACTTCATTAAAGTCATTCTTCTATGTTATTCATTCCATTCTGTTCTATAACCAATTTGGTTATTTTTTCTCAATCTAGATCCAAATGATGAAGGATGAATGAAACAACGAATATTTCTCGAACCATCGGGAACTATTATCAAAATTCTCGAGTGAAAGCTAGTGAAACTGGTCAACAATCGGTCAGTTATATACAGGCATTCTATGTCATAAATATAAAGATATCAAGGATATGATATCGAATAAACAAATAATAATCAACAATCTATAAACGTAAATCTTAACGAAAATACTGAAACCTCGACTCAGAAAACTACACTAAACTCTTAATTTCCGGCAAATGAAGACTTTGAAATACAACGTAGCCTAAATCACATGGTATGAAAGACGTACGCTAAGAAAATATTTACAAACACTGAAGCCTATCCTGTTCGTGACCTCAACAATTATTTCATTGTAATTACCAATTACATGCGTCATGAACAAAGGTCGTAAGTCAAAGATACAACAACTATTAGGCTGAATGTAACAATCAGATGCATTTGGTTGGTTCAAAAATATAAGAATTGAATTGAAGTCAATAATTGTCGAACTCCAAGTAGGCTTCTACTCTGAGATTGAGAACGATTGCTAGTAAAGTTGTGTGCGCCATTTAATTTATTATCATTAAAAATTATGCCAAGAGCAAGTGATAGTGTGAAAAGCATAAAAAAGATAGATTACCATACTACTAGCAGATTACCCGTGCTACGTTACGGGGTCGACAAAGGGTTTCGATCTGTGAGAAATATTTCTAACTAAGCCTAGAGCCAACTAACGCTAGCTAGAACACACGGTTACTAGACTACTAGTCCAGCAGACCCGTAAACCAATAACCAAAAACCATGTACCCAGCCAAAAATCAATATATTTATGTCCAACTCTTCACGTTTATCATGTTACTTGCTTTCATTTTCTTAGTATTTCAAAAGAATTTTCTGGCTATCTCACCATGGCAGAGCCCGACGTTGTCAAATCCATTCTACCTCATAAAATAGCTTTAACTTGTCTTTTGGATAAGCTCAACAGCTTATGGTTGGTTTAATCAAAGGAAACTTTCTTCTAGTATCGTGCCCATGGTATTAGCACCTTAGATTGCTAAGTATAGACAAGAATCAAATTCAAATTAAATTAGCCCACATTATACTTGATTGATAGATTACTATTAAACACAGTATCAAGACCGTGGAAATAGATTACAGTAGGTTGAATAATCATGATTTTGTACTCACAGAGAAGCGGGTCCAGACGTTCCTTGGCAGTTTTCGTCCGCGACATGAAGACATCTTTGCGTTCTTCGGCTTTGGTCGGAGTCTGCACTGTTTGGCTCTCTTCGCGTTTCGCCTGAAGGAGGTGCTCCCATCTGGAGCTGTCCCAGGGTTCCGAGAAGATTGTCTGCACAATAAATAGTTGAATTTTAGGAAGAATAGACCAAATATTTTCAATCATCGGATGTATAGTTTATAAGGAATAGCTCGAGAAATGGCCTTTGGGTGGCTACCTGGCTTGTCGACCTGTCATGTAATTACATCAACCGTTTTCGGTCCTTATAAACTAACTGGTGATTACCACAGTTTGAATTTGTCACAAAATAGTATAACGCATAGTAAATGAATATGATAAAGAACTTTGGTATGTCCAATCTCTAATTATACAGAAATATTCAAATTTACAATTAATGGTTGGACAAAATCGAGTATTATTTTACTAATGTTTTGAATTTAAAATTGGGAGGAAATGAGATATTGCAACTATTCAATTGCTTCTATATGTTTAAATTATGTTCTAATTATATGGCATTAATGAGGTATTTCGTTCAATTAATTATTACAAATTCAAAGTTTTACTGGGAGCGGACCCCCTTCTGAATAATCCCCAGTCCCCCCGGAACATTGCGTCCCGCAACCCATATTGTTACAAAAACAGCACTGAATATTAGTATTATTTTTTTGGGAAAATAAATAATTTATTCTTCCCTCACTTGAGCGCTATAGTCCGATTCACGTCAAGAAGTCAGCATTGTTTATATGAGGAGCATTAATGCCAAGTTTCATTGAGAGAGAAACATGTTTGTTGGGATGGCAACTATGCACAGTGGTGCAAATAGGATAGAGACATCAGCAACTGCCTTGTGCTGAACAAGGATAGCATCTAAGCCTATAGTGTCTCATGTTTCTTTTTCTATGTAAACTGATACGATTATTTGTTAACAAACATCGAACTCTATTCAAAAAAATATTATAAAATTCTTACCTGAGCGTCATCGTTATCGCTAATCTGCGAGTGTATCGACGACCCATTCTGCAGGCGTTTATTGAAATTATTATTAATATTATTATTATTCAAATTGGACACATTATCATAGGCGCTGACTCGCGAACAGTCGGAGGGTTCCCGCACTTGCTCATTCTGATCGCCGATTTTCGGCTGCAACGAGATCTCAGGCGACAGACAGAGCTCGGGAAGACGCTGTGAGATAATTTGCATGACTGTGACTGGCTTGACTCCGCTGTTGACTCCGCTACCGGACTCGGAGTCCTCCGCCTGCTGTTCCAGCGAGGGGAACTTCTGTTCTAGCGAGAATGACTCGTCTGCAGCGGCGTCTTCAGTCCCCGAGCCTGAGTCGTCTTCGTTGCCTGTAAGGAGGAGAACACAAAAATTAAGGGTGAATTAGTGTAATAGTAATTAACGCTACAGTTAATTGAGTGTGTACCATACCTTCTAACAGTTTTAAGATTCTAATAAACGTCTCTCAACTACCTATCTACTTGAAAGGAAACTATCAACATCCTTTAATGGCAACCAAATGGAAACTGCTGTCCTTATAATTGGCAGGCCATGATAAACTAAGGCTAGGCGTACACCGGTTAGTCAAGACAAGACAAGACGAGATTAGTCACGTTTAGTCACAGTACTTTACATAGTTGCTTATGAAGCAACACACACCGATTAGTCATTGCATCGGTGTGTTACTAATGTCGTCTTGTCTTGACTAACCGGTGTACGTCTAGCCTAGATTTGTTGTTGTTCTTCTTCTTCTTCTTCTTCTTCTTCTTCTTCTTCTTCTTCATCGGACCCTTCTGCCTCTCAGCGTCAGGTGCCTTAGATTTGTTTGATGGTGAATCTTAGCAGAGGCATGTCAAATCACAGTCTATTTACAGTTATGAGAATTGAAATATATATTATAAAAAATATTAATTTTAAATTAGTAATGTTAGCTAATGTTGTCATAGTGTTAGCACAGCAACTGAAGCGGTTGTCCCAGTGGTATCAGGCGGGTCTAATCGGTGAGATTAGATATAAGAGACGGCGTCTACCACTCCTGTTGTAACGGTGACCGGCACCTATAAATACAATTCATGAGCTTCAAAATCGCTTCCCGGTGGTTCGGAACCGACCTAAAGCTGTAGGTCCATTCATCTCTCATCATCATCCTTCCCATTACCCACGCACAAGCCTAGAGCTTATGTGGGCATCGACCCCAGCAAAAAAAGGAAAATTTTCTATGTAGAGTAGTATAACACTAAAGTGTATCCAATTATGACTGTCTGTTTGTTGTAGCTTAGTAAATTACCGTTTGCAGTAGCTGTAGTAATTATTTCAAACGTTAAATGTATGCCTAAATACATTAAAAAAAAAACAGTCATCATTTCTCTCATCACCCCTCTCATTACCCACGCACAAGCCTAGAGCTCATGTGGGCATTACCCTCCGGAAAAAAAAAAAAATAAGTAAATATTCCTGCTTGTAGAGTATGTTGGAGATAATTTATGGTGTAAGTTTTTAACGTTTTGAAAAATAAATGTATGACTGATGTGTGGCCTATGACATGTATGAATAAATTGAATTGAAAAATCAACTTTTTCTTGGATGAATATACAAGATTATTGAACTGTATTTGAAGCTGCCATTTTATGAAGTATACCATACCTCTATAAACACTTTTTAAATTACAAAACACGTTTTCTAACTATACACTGACTTTGAAATTGAAATATCAACTTTTTTATACAACATAGTTGGATATTCATTAGTAATGAACGCCACAAATGAATTCTATAGCAGGATTCATTTAACTTGTCAGAAAACAGCTGATTTAACGTTAGTAAACGAGCGTACATCAATCAGCTGTTTCTGACAATTTAAAAGAATCCTGCTATAATATATGCAACGTTTATAAGTATTTTAACGACAAGAAGGCTAACGTTTATTATCAACATCAACAATGAAGGCTTACCAATAAACTCCCAGCTAGAGTCGACCGCCCACGAAGTATCGCTGAATATTTTGGCGCCCGGTCTAGACGGCACCCCGCCAACTTTGGGAGGTCTGACCGGTTTGGCGCGCGTCAACTTGGTGCCGCCACCTGGTGCAATCGGTGGCACATGGTGTCGCGCCGTCACCAGGTTGTCCACCGACGAAGAGAGGCCAGTGGTGGTTGTGGTGGCAGCACTGGTGTTCAACTCTTCCTTCGAGTCGATCCGCTCTAGACAACTGCCTTCGGTGGTTGGCAAGCCTGGCCACTAGAATTAAAGATAGATTGTTCGAAAAAATTAAAATTGCCAATCAAAAGAAAATAATACAAAAATGACAAAGAAAATGACAGGTTCATCCTGTGAATATTTTCATAAGAACTGAATAAAAAAAAATAACTGAATAATTTTGGTATTTGCGTTGGAAACTGATTAAATTAAATTTTTCAAAGGGAACTTTCGTTGTGTCACTTTGAGTGCCGGCAATGAGTAATGAGTAATTTATTCATCAACGATAAAAACGCAAACTGATTCATCTAATAATAAGAAAACAAAAATTATTTCTAATATTAAAACATAATTTTGAACAAATTTCTTTAAATTTTCAATTTAATAATAATTGAACTTTCTAGATCAAAATTATCTCATGCCTAGCGAGAATAAATTTCGGTTTTCTTTCTGTCCAAATTTTTCAACATAGTCTCAAATTAATGCTGGTGAATAGTTTCAATATTATAATAGATTGGTTTTAAAAAAACAGCATCCAGAAATAGACACTCTACTCCCAATCATATTCACTAGGCCTTTAGCCTTTTACAACCAATTACTACATAAAGCAACTCAAACTAGGCAAAAGAGAACTATTTCTCCTTACCACATGTTTCAATAAAATTGATTAAATAAACAGTGTATAATACAATAGAGTTAATATAGTTGAATATTTGTTTTTATTACGATAATGCAAAAAATATGGATTCCATTGTGTGCTTCTATTGAATTATATCTAATCCCTTTTTCACGTCAGCTTGTACTTCTCAAGTGCAGAACCCAAAATTTATAACATCATAACAGTAATATCTTTTAAAACCATTTTTAATTCATTTAAAATTATGTAGTCCAAAAGTCTTATCAAGTAACTCTACTGGATCTTTCAAGGGAATGCTAACGTTATTAACAGTTTCAGGTACATTTATAAAATAATTGTTCAGAACATTAGCTGCTGGCAGAGTCCATAGGAAATTGCTACTAGTATACGTGCCGTATCGTATTATTAAAACGAAAAGTTGCCTATTACATTTTTTTATTGTTTGAAGGCAGTATAACTATAACTTCAAGTCCATTTATGAATCGATAAATTAATGAATTCAATCATCTTATTTTTCAGTTGGTGTACCTGTATGAAAGCAGCCGGATCGGAGTGGCGGTGACTCTTGGAAGCAGGTTGGCCAACCCTGCCTCCCCGTCTCTGCACTTGTAACAATGCGGCTGCTCTAATAGCATCGGCAGGCTCCGCGTAGAACGGACTGCCTTGCTTGTGAGCGCTCGTCAAACTTGGAGTCTACAATAAACCATATAAGAAATTCAATTCAATTTGCCACAGTTTCATATAGAATATTACTCAATTTCATTGATAGATTTATGTAATGCTTAAACTGGAAATTGGAATCATCCGGTATCAGACTGAGAACTTGGACTCCAAACTTGGAGTCTACAATAAACCATATAAGAAATTCAATTCAATTTGCCACAGTTTCATATAGAATCTTACTTAATTTCATTGATAGATTTATGTAATGCTTAAACTGGAAATGGGAATCATCCGGTATCAGGCTGAGACATTTTGAGTTGTTGACTTGCCATCTGACTACTCTAAGGCTAGGCGTACACCGGTTAGTCAAGATAAGACAAGACAAGATTAGTCACGTTTAGTCACAGTACTTCACATAGTTGCTTATGAAGCAACACACACTGATTAGTCATTGCATCGGTGTGTGCTGCTTCATAAGCAACTATGTGAATTATTGTGACTAATCTCGTCTTGTCTTGTCTTGACTAACCGGTGTACGCCTAGCCTAATCATGCAGGGGAGTCGACTCACACGATTCTTCAAAATAGGCAGCTCTGGAAGCACGGTGTTGTCAATTTGTGATCAAGAGCAAGCAATTTTTGACATTCCCTTGCTTTACCGGTTCCATATCTGACAACAGCGCCATATTTCTCAGCCGAGAAATGCTCCATAGCCGAGGGCGATAAGCGTCAGTCTGATATAATCCAAAGGTTCCAGGATCAATCCCAGTTGACTGAACGAGTTTGACAACAAAACGGACACTCCCGACCGCCTGAAAGTAGTCTCATCATCTCTCATCTACACCCCTCTCATTACCCATTCTATTCTATTCTACCCACGCACAAGCCTAGAACCTAGAGATCACTCTCAGCGAAAAAAATCTTTCCCGTTACTTTAACTTGATTTTAGGTGCCCAAATTTTGGGAGGGAAATATATAGAATAATAACATAAAGGTGATCATGGACACAGAAAGAAAGTAAGTAAGTTAGGCAGGAATAAAACTCGTAATTATAGCACGATCCTTTTAACTTGTCAGAAATCAGCTGTTTCGGTAATAATTAAACAGTGATTTTGACACAATAATCGAAAGGCTTAAAAGTCTTAAAGACCTTTAAAGTCTTTAAAAGACCTTTTTAAAGAAGACCTTCCAAAGAATAACTTTTTAAAAGAGCTTTTCAATAATCTGCGATTCAGCATTTGTAGGTTAAGTATTGTACTGGTGGCCGAGTAAAACATATTTTGTTTCATAATATGTACGTGCTATAATTATGTTTCATAATATGTTTTACTCGGCCACCAGTACAATACTTAACCTACCATATTGACTATAATATGTCAAAAATATATTATGTTTTCTGACAAGTTAAAAGGATCCTGCTATACGATTCTTCAAGCATAATTAAAATCAGATGAATAGCTGGTAATAACAGAAAAATTGGAGTCATGGATTAGAGCTAAATACCAATCACCAAACACCTTATATATCCAACAAAAATATGAATAAATTAAGAATAAATTTGTATTGTTGACTCACATTAGCAGGAGCTTGCTCAGGCGTGTGCGGTTCCGACGCACAGCCCGGTGTGTTGGCAGCAGTGTTCAGACTCAATTTCAGTCGGTTGCGGTTTGTGTTGGCAGCAGTGGTACTGTTGGGCAGTGGTGCCACACGTTCCAGTATATCCGGCACGGGACCGCCTTTGCAGCCCGCCAGGTTGGCACCACTGCTGAGGCTGGCTTCGTCGGGCGACGAGAACGGTGAGGTTGGCAGCAGTGGTTGGTGGGGGTGTTTGAAGGTTGATCGGCCTTCCCAGATGTCTTCGTAGTCGCTAACCTAAAAAGGTGAAATAGCATATTACTTTTGGGAGAATACAGTAGGATTCATTTAATTTGATGCTTGGCGATCAGTAAACACCTAATGTTAAGAAGCTTTGACACAATACTTGACCTAAAAATGCTGAATCTCGCAGATTATTGAAGATATTGCAAAATATCTTTTAAAAAGGCCTTCTTTAAAAACGTCTTTGGATTATTGTGTAAAAGCTGCGTAACATCATTAAGGGCCGGTTCATGAGCTCGGGATTTACCCAAGTCCTAGACTAAAACGGGTGGCTATTGTAGCATCGACAAACGTTTGTCTCGACAGGTTAGTAGGTTAGCAGCATAGAGAGCCCTTAGTACATAGTGTCGAGGCTAAAGTTTGTCAATGCTACGGTGGCCACCCGTTTTAGTCTAGGACTTAGCTAAATCCCGAGCTCATGAACCGGCCCTTAGTGTAGCATTTGATCAAACCTCAATGATATTACAGTACAGCTGTTCTCTGTTCATGTTTCAAATTCTGCCATACTGTGAATTATGGCTGGTTTTCACGATTCTAGTAGACGTTCTAGTTACTGGAAGCAGGTTGGATCATATGATCGTCTACTCTATACAAACAAATAGTCCAATGCACACTGAAACAGCTGCTTTAGGTGTGCATTGAACTATTTGTTTGTATAGAGTAGACGATCATATGATCCACCTGCCTCCAGTAACTAGAACGTCTACTAGAATCGTGAAAACCAGCTATAACAGAGACATTCATTCAATTTGACGCTTGACATTAGATAGATAATATCTATTATATAGATAGATAGAGAGATATCTATCGTTGCTGATAACCGTAGAGTACGATGGCAAAGAATTAATAATATCTCTCTATCTATCTATCTAATGCCAAGCGTCAAATTAAATGAATATCACTGTACACACTAATAACCTGTAATAATAAAGCTGTTTTGAATTGTGTACATAGCTGTTACCAACTTGATTCCAAGCGTGGGAAACAATAATTGATGTTGAACGAGTATGACAAAAATCACTTATAGCAAGATTCTTTCAACTTGTCAGAAAACAGCTGATTGATGTACGCTCGTTTACTAACGTTAAATCAGCTGTTCTCTGACAAGTTAAAAGAATTCTACAATACAAATAGATTGAATAAAATGAATAATCTACCTTATCAGCAACCGAACTGCGACAATAGATATCAGGACTCTCCAGTATATCCGATTCCTGATAGTGCTGACTGCGCTGTTGTTTGCTGCGTTTGCTGCGTCGATGCGACACCTGTCGGCCCGAATCGGAAACAGGCGACAGGATGGCGGCGGCAGAGTTCTGCGTTGAGACGGGCGATCTCAGCGCTATCTGTTGACGGCGGTGACAGGCAACCACTGCCGCCGCGGTGTGCAGTGACTCCTGCGATTCGGTGGTGGCTGCAACGACGGCTGAGTGCTCCGACGGCTCCGGGGTGTCGTTGGATGACTGCAGGCTGCGATCGTCGGGTGAGGTTATGTTGGGTGTTACCTGAGAAAAGAGGATATAAGTATATTAATTCAGACAAAATAACTAAGATAAAAATAACACATAACATTTTTGACGAAAATAAGACAAAAGTAACGAGTCAAATAATTATTAATATGACTGATTTTGTATGAATATGACTGGAAATACTCCTTACTGCATTCTAAAGTTTGCACCAGACAGCTAAATTTTCTATAATTCCCCAATACATACTACATCATTACTATATTAGCAATAATTTATTTATTTATACTTCATGTATAGCACGATCCATTTAACTTGTCAGAAATCAGCTGGTTCAGTAATAATTAAACAGTGACTTCGACACAATAATCATGCTTAAAAGGCTTAAAGACCTTCAAAGTCTTTAAAATACCTTTTTAAAAAAGACCTTTCAAAGAATAATTTTTTAAAGACCTTTTCAATAATCTGCGAGATTTAGCATTTGTAGGTTAAGTATTGTGATATTGATTTTTGAAACATATGCTTTCTGACGAGTTAAACGGATCCTGCTATACTAAGCTATTTGTTTGAGAAATATCATTCTTTAATAAGAGTATTAAATTGATAAACCAGTGTAATTAAGACATAGCCTAACAATGAAATAACACTAAACACGTCGAAAGTGCTCATATTCCCTTAATAGATAACATTGCAATAAGACTGTTTGATGACTGCATTCCCAGGTCCGTACAAACTATAGAAATTTCTATAATTTATCAAAACTCAATTCATTACACTATTTATAACAGTACTACACAATAATACTCATAATGGATGATAGCACAGATACTAGAATACACGGTAGGAATCACAAGTAGATTCCCGCCTGAATTTTGAGAGACGTGGTTCACCCGGAACTCGGGAAACAAATGACTGTTATTTATCGTTTCCATGGTAACTGGATTCAGAGCTACTTCAGTTCACAGCAATTCTACTGCGCATCCTACTCATGATGTCTAATGTATAAGAATAAGGCTAGGCGTACACCGGTTAGTCAAGACAAGACAAGAGGAGATTAGTCACAGTACTTGACATAGTTGCTTAAGAAGCAACACACAACGATTAGTCATTGCATCGGTGTGTGCTGCTTCATAAGCAGCTATGTGAATTACTGTTACTAAACGTGACTAATGTCGTCTTGTCTTGTCTTGACTAACCGGTGTACGCCTAGCCTAAAGATAAAATAAAACACTGAAAGATATTCCACTACTTTATTATTCACAGCACTGGACCGCGGTTTCGTGGCTAAAATAATAAAATAGTGGAATTGACAGAATCTTTTAGGGCCGGTTCATGAGCTCGAGATTCAGCCAAGTCCTAGACTAAAACGGGTGGCTATCGTAGCACCGACAAACGTTTGTCTCGACAGGTTAGTGGGATAGCAGCATAGAGAGCCCTTAGTACATAGTTTCGAGGCTAACGTTTGTCGATGCTACGGTGGCCACCCGTTTTAGTCTAGGACTTGGCTAAATCCCGAGCTCATGAACCGGCCCTTAGGGCCGCTTTCCCCAACGCGGCTTAAATAATAACAGCTGACGCTCAATTTTTTTCTATTCTCCAAATGAGGCTTAAGCTAGATGTATTGTAGTTTTTATTATGAATTGTGTTTTGATTATTGATTGTAATAGAATTTAGAACTGTTACTCTCACCTAGCGGTCAGGATTTTTTCCTATGCTGGGTGATGCCAGGATATTTTTATTTTTATTGTGAATACTTGTACTTGTATTTAATTTTTTGGCAAATAAATTGAATTGAATTGAATTTAAATTTCATTATGGAGTTCCACAACATCAATAAGATTTCCAACAAATAAGTTAGAATAAAGATATTTTTATTGCCGTTAAACTCAATCAATTGCAATAGGCGTCGTTTGAATATTACATAGTCAACTTTCAATATACTATATTCATAAATCATCTATCCCACTAAACCCTATATTCTAGTGTTCGTGGATGGTAGTATTATTTCCTGACTACTGACCTGTACGCAGGACACCTCGACATGAGGCGGCGGGGTGGTCTCCTGGTTCATTGAGAAGGTGACAGTGGTGGTGACGGTGAAGTTCTGCTGTTGGCCGCTGAGCGCTGGCTTCGCCCATCGCGGCGGCGGCGGGGGAGGCGTCTTGCCCCCACTACCCCCCGAACTGCTCACCACAACCAGCTGTGTGGCGGCCATGTTCGATCTGGCTGCCGCTGCAAAAGATGAAAGAAAATTTAAAAAAATTGTAAGCAACAGTTGGAAGAAAATCTAAAAAAAAACTCTTCAAAAATAGTATACGATTTTCGGCCTGTTGCACGAAAATGCGTTTGAATGTTTACCACCGTAAAAATATGTAATTAATCAGAACCACAGAGACAAGGGCTCTATAAATACCTCAAAGTGTTTATAATCTGAATAGTACACTCAAATCAAAACAAAATACTTTATTCACTTCATATTACAGTTCACACAAAAAATATATAGAAAAGAAAAAATCAAGTGCATTCCTCATTAGGCTAAGCCTGTGTGGAGGAATGGCTCGTCTTCTATGGCACTCTAAAAAGTGTTTATACAGCATCAAAATTATAATCTGTATAATTGAATTAAATTTATTTATTTCCTCAACCTGACACATTACAGAGATTTGACAAAGATGTGATACAGAGAAAATAATATTCTTCACATAGGCTATAATGCCTGTGTGCGAAGAAGAGTCTGGATCTTAATAAATTATAGTAATTTGTACAGAGGAAGAAAGAAACAAGTATCACATATATTGTTTTAAAAATCACATGAACTGTGTAATCACAGTGTGGCCATTGGTGTGGAAAGTCCCATAACATTGTGCTGGAACATTTTATTTTCCGCCACCACCATACTTTTGTCAATATTTTGAATTTTGATATGGGATTGAACTCATTCACTCATTTCTCAAAATTCCTTTTCCAACATGAAAATAGTCTGTCTGCTTTAAAATTATGAAAAACCAACTCTGGCATGGGAAAATTATTAGTTATAGAATTAGTATAGTGTAGCACTTGACGTAACATAAGATTCAAGTAGGTATCTTCTCAAACTGGATCTTATGAGAGTTGGCAAAAGTATGGTGGATTTGACCCAGCTAACAAATCTAAAGCGAGATAGCAAATGTTTTATAAATATATTTTTTCTATAAAAAGAACAAGAGTAAACGATGAATGCTGTAATAATTTACTTGCACCTACCTAAGACTCATTCTCACACACAGGCACCAATGCCCATGCGAGGATTATATTTCGTACAATATAGTTTTTATATTTCACATCTTTTTCTAGAGGTAGTAACCCTTATATTAGATGTACCACAAAGAAACTCTTGTGATTTTTTATGAAATAAACAAATTTTGTAATGAATTAAAATGGCCACACTGTGATTATTAACAGTCTCTGTAAGCCCCTGCGCCCACTTCGCAACTGCTATCTGATTTCAGTCAGCAACCCAATGTTGCCAGATGACATTTGGCTCTTTTTCGGGTAATCGGGTAAATAATCTAACCTATCAGCCAAAGTCATCTGGCAACACTGGGTTGCTGACTGAAATCAGATAGCAGTTGCGAAGTGGGCGCAGGGGCTTACTGGAACTGTTTTTGTTCGAAAACGACCAACAACCATTCAGCTGTCATTTTGATTCAATGTTAGCATTTCGGACGTTCCGAGGTTTTCGTACGAAAACGGTTCCAGTGGATGACGAGGCTATTATTATACATGTAATATCTAATATTATCTCAAATTTAATCACGCATAATTATTCAAGTCGTATGTTGTCATAAAAACTTAACCATTCGATTAATGAATGTTAATCGATATTTCTGTTGTGATTTCAGATGAAAGCCAACTTGCCATTATGGTACAATGAAATCAACAAATATGAAAAACAGAATCAGAGCATAACTCACCAATGGTGGTGCTAACTGAGTTAGACGGATCTGAATTGACGCAGACCAGATTGAGGGTGTTGGGCGGGGTGGGTCTGGGAGCTCGACTGGGTACTGTACACGTCTCGGTCGCTATCACCATTCCACTAGACGCTAGTGAACTGTCACTTTGCAGTGACGAGAAACCAACTGCAAATAGAACGGGCTCGATTAGAAACAATAATCATATCAACAGCAGAGTAAAGCATTAAATCGGATAGAACGATAAGGAAAAATACTCAAGAAAATACATAAGTTGACAAGAACGCAACTGCTAATGAAATGGATTTGATTAGAAACAATAATCAACAGCAAAGGAAAGTGTTAAATTCGATGAAACGATAAGAACAAGTAATTAAATCAATGAATCGTTTCAGTAGTATCATATCATATATCAACAGCAGAGGAAAGCATTAAATCGGATAGAACGATAAGGAAAAATACTTGATCAAATCTATAAGTTGACAAGAAAGCAACTGCTAATGAAATGGATCTGATCATAAATAAGAACTATATCAACAGGAGAGGAAAGCGTTAAATCTTATAGAACGATAAGGAAAGTACTTGATCAAATCTGTAAGTTGCCAAGAAACCCAACTGCTAATGAGATGGACTCGATTAGAAAGAATAATCAACAGCAAAGGAAAGTGATAATATCCGATTAAACGATAAGAACAAGTTATTAAATCAATGAATCGTTTTAGTAGTAGCAATTAGTACAGGGAACAATTTCGGATTGAATATCAAGAGGAACAGTATGAGAACAATAGTAATACAAGCACGTACAGCACGATCCATTTAACTTGTCAGAGATCAGCTGTTTCGGTAATAATTAAACAGTGACTTCAACACAATAATCAAAAGGCTTGAAAGTCTTAAAGACCTTTAAAGTCTTTAAAAGACGTTTTTAAAGAAGACCTGACAAGTTAAAAGGATCCTGCTATAGTTGCTTATGAAATGAAGCAACACACACCGATTAGTCATTGCATCAGTGTGTGCTGCTTCATAAGCAACAATGTGAATTACTGTGACTGAACTTGACTAATGTCTTGTCTTGACTAACCGGTGTACGCCTAGCCTAATACAATTTCATTAATTCCCATTCGAATCACCAAACAAATTCCAATTTCACTCATTCAATTCCATTTTTCCTATTCCCAATCTTATGACTGGTTTCCACTATTCTAGTAGACGTTCTGGTCACTGGTTTATAGGTATGTAGATAGGTTTCTGGTAGCCTGCCTCCAGTAACTATAACGCCTACTAGAATCGTGAAACCCAGCCATTATAGAAAGTGGCTGTGTTTGTTCGCTCGGTGAGAGCGTTTGCTGAGTGATCATGTGGTTAAGCCTGTGATTAACATTCAAGACTGCTCTTGGATGGGTGACCGACACAAAGATAAGGCGAAGTGGAACCTACCCGTAAGTGTCTCCCCACCCATAAAAAGCCATACGAACAAATTTCAACATTATAGAAAACAATAGAAAACAATTGTTATAGAAACAAACATATTATTACAAAACAATTATTATAGAAAGCAATTGCCTCACCTCTACTCTCGTCACAGGCCACCGGCGACCCCTTGAACGTGCTCATGAGGCTAGTCGGCTGCGAATCGCCGCCGCCATTGGTCGGACTCAACGGACTCAGATTCAAAATGATCGAGTCGTTCCTCAGCTCACCAGCGCGGCGGCGGTGATGGCCGTTATCCAGCAGGGGACTGTTGTTGTTGTTGTTGTTGTTGCATCCGCTGTCGAAACTGCTCAAACTGCTCGCCTGGCTGTCGGTGCAACTGTCACCCCCTCCCCCACCCACTCCCCCACCTCCCAACTGCTGCTGCTCGTGGCCGCGTCGCGGGTTAGCCATTGGGTACCTCCAGAACTCTGCAAGATGAAAAAAAGGGAGAAACTTTGTCGTAAATAGTTTCTGGTTTAATATTTTAACTAGTTTCTGTTCCCTTGAAACTGTATTACAAAGCACAGATATACTAGAATACACGGTAGGAATCATCTATTCAATTTGTTTTGCTGGGAATGATGCCCACATAAGCTCTAGGCTTGTGCGTGGGTAATGCGAAGGATGATTGAATGGACCTACAGCTTTAGGTTGGTTCCGAGCCACTGGGAAGCGCTCATAAATTTTTAGGCTCATAAATTGTATTTAGAGCTTGTGCGTGGGTAATGGGAAGGATGATAGAATAGAATAGAATAGAATAGAATAGAATAGAATAGAATAGAATAGAATAGAATAGAATAGAATAGAATAGAGAATAGAATAGAATAGAATAGAATAGAATAGAATAGAATAAAATAGAATAGAATAGAATAGGAATAGAATTCTGTTCTATTACTCATTAATAATGATGATGAGAGATGAATAGACCTACAGCTTTAGGTGGGTTCCGAACCACCGGGAAGCCATTTTTTAGGCTCATAAGTTGTATTTAGAGGAACCGGTCACCGTTACAACAGGAGTGGTAGACTTAGTGGTCTTTCAATATTGTCCAGGATTTGACAAGAAATTCAGAGTCCTCACAGATATTGACAAGATTTATTGGATGAGATTATTTGATGCAGAATTTGATCGCCTTAAAGATAGGAGAAGCAAGTTTGGACTTGTGGTCCAAAAATGTTTGTATGTAGGCTATTGTTCAACATGTATTTGTAAATTTTAATATAAATACTAAACCGTAAGCCACCTTAAGTAGCTCCTGTCACTCCTGTGTAATCATTCCTTTTGATAGTGGACCTCACTATTCTAAGCAATTTTTTGTGCCATCATGGAGGTCAATTTTTGAAAAATCTTCATTAATATTAAACAAATAAATTTCAATTTTTCCTATCCCATTTTTGCTTTGTCTGATAAATAAATCTGATGAAGTGACAAAAACAGTTAGTTGAACTAGTTTTTTCACAACTAAAATACAAAAGTGAAGTTGAAGTAATATATAATATGGCTAATACTTTATGACGCTGTTTGACACAAATAATATAAGGCACGATTACATAGCACGCGAGTTCGTATGACTTGCAAGCGCAAGGTATAGCAGGATTCTTTTAAATTGTCAGAAAACAGCTGATTTTTGTACGCTCGTTTACTAACGTTAAATCAGCTGTTTTCTGACAAGTTAAAAGAATCCTGCTATACCCACATACTGTTTCATAGAATTACTATTTAGAGATTCCTATCATGTTTTGCAGAATTAAACCAGTTTACGTCTAGCGTGAGGGTGCCTTTCGCTCGCAACCTGTAACAACTCGCATCCATGTAAACGCGGCCTAAAAGGTGCTTTAGCATATGTCACATACCAAACTACTTTAGTAGCTGCTAGCGAAATAGCTTCTACTGATTAGCAAGAATGACATAGGCAATAGCTTCTAGTAGTAGCTGCTATTCTTTGCAGGCAGCCACTAAAGTAGGCTTTTCTAATTAATAAAATAAATACATAAAAAATACACCAACCTTGTCCGAGTAGAGCTAGCGAGGACAACTGTTGCCTATTCTTGGCCTCTCTCACAGCTCTTGGTAACGTTAGTTGCACCGGTAGCTCATCACTGTAAAAAAACGCAATTCATTAAATAATTCCAGAACAAAAAATATAAATATGAAACTTATACATTCAGTTATCAGCAAAAAAATAACATTTCACATATTTTTACGAGCTCAAAAGGAAGATAATTGTACAATATTGTGTGAAAAGCTTAGGTACAGCCCGATTCTAAGCTCCGTGTCCCTGGGAGGAATGCAATATTTCATCGAAAACTGTTTTTTAAGTGTATAAGAGTGTTATTTTCGTCTCTTCTCTTCGTCCGTCAGGGACACGGAGCTTAGACGCGGGCATTGTCATGACGCGGGCTTGGTTCATTATCATTAGTGTTACGGTTTATCCTTTCAGGTACTTGAGTGTTTAATATGAAAGTGTCCATCATGATGCAGTCATGTGAATATTGAATAGTAGATTAATTAAAGTATATTCTCATACAATTGCAAACGAAGAGTCTGTTTCATAGAAATTTAGTAACTACAATACGGTTTAAAAATGAATTGAAAAGTACCTAATTGCATTGGAATTGTACAGTTGTGAAGAATTTTATAATGTAAACCCAAGATATTTAGACTACTGTTGAGATATTGAGATTTACTTATCTTTGTTTGTATTTTATTTTCTTGTTAGAAATAATCATGGAGAAATATCATCATTCATGTACATTTTTATGTATGTTGTGAATGAAGAAATTGATTGCTTGATTGTTTAAATACAAGAATATGCTACCCTCAGTTGGATACAGTCAATAGGCTAGACGCATTCATGTACATTTTGATGTATATTTAAATAAAGAAATTGATTGATTGATTGTTTAAATACAAGAATAAGCTACCCTCAATTGGATACAGTCAATAGGCAGAGGCTTCCACGTTTTAAAAAACTTTCAAATTCAGTAATATAAACAGCTGATTTTACTGCAGAGATGATGACATTAAAGCTAATGCTCCTGCAATATAACTTATCAATCCGTGCTTATAAAAGAGGATACCTATAAAGTTTGTATATTAAATATACCTGTTGAAGTAATCATGACAAACAAATTTTGTTTGTCATTATTACTTCAAAACAGGTGAACAGGAGATATTGATTAGAGAGATCTGTCACTTTCATACTGTTGATCGCAAAGATAAAAAATCGATAATATTATACCTCCTAGCTTCCTTAATGAGAGGAGGCTCCAAAGCTATTTGACAACATCTGCCAGGTTCAGCTGGTAACAATATATATAGCAGGATCCTTTTAACTTGTCAGAAAACATATGTTTCAACGAGCAATATCACAATTCTTAACCTACAAATGCTGAATCTCGCAGATTATTGAAAATGTCTTTTAAAAAGTTATTCTTTGAACTCAACAGGTTATTTAAATAATTATCAACTGTTGAAATCACATCACAGACAAATGCAAGATTATATACCATAATTTAAGCATAGTGAGTACATGGTGCTATTGAAAGTAACTTGTTGTCGGAGCTCTCCAGACTGAAGCGGCCGTCGTTGGTCGCCTCAATCAGATAGTGCTCGATAAAGCCCTTTGTACTTTACCTGCTAAATCACTTTCTCATGACATAACTGTATCGCTCAATTGACAATAACCGCCTTCTTCCAGGTGCCTTTTGATGGGGACCAATATATGTCTGAAGCACAGAATGAACACTGGGATGCTTTCGAAGTTGTTGTTTGCCAGATAGACATGCAGACTGAACGCAGGGCCGTGTTGGCGAGATGAAGCGTCCATACATTGAGTTCGAATACTGTGATCCGGAGTCAATATAATATAATTTTCTCTTGATCTTTAGTTCTATCAGAATAATGAAAAATAATTCTGTTGTTGATATTGAAGTTATCCCAGAATTAATGACTAGGAGGAAAGAATGATAAGAATTGATAATAATGGACAGCCCATGAACAAATGAAAGAAGATAAATGAATGAATAAAGAGAATGGAAGAAGTGGATATGAGTGCATGAAGCATCAAAATAAAAGAATGAAGAAAGCAAAGAGTAAACAGAAACACGAAGTATGAAGTAAGAAGGAATTAAGAATAAAGATAAATTATCAATCCTGAATTTCATTGAATCGAATTAGATAGGTTAAACTGTTTATATTAAGTTATAAGTTATCCTGAATCAAGTTATAACCCTGTAATAAACTTCAATTAAATTCAATTAAACTTATTACAATTAAATACAGAACAAAAACATACCAGTGAAATTGTTGAATAAGAGTTGATGCAACTATTATTACCAATACTCATAGTGAGCGACGTAAAGCATGCAGTAAGATGTTCATAGTTGTTTTCTTACACTGAAGCGGTAAATATCCATCTCAATCTGGAGGTAGCACTAGACTAGGGCTGCTTGCCTTGGCAAGATTATTGTTCCGAAATCGCCATCGTACACGTTAGGTGGATTGGCAATAAAGTTCTGAGGATAGAAATATATTTTTTACAATAGTATGTGGTACCAAAAAAAATAAAAATAAAGTTGGCAATATGTTGAAGTGAGGATTGAAATTTTTCTCCAAGAACAGTATGCTGTTAAAAAAAATCGGCTGAAAGCTTTTCAGTGCTACCTCCAGATGGATATTTAGCTCAGTGGTTCCTTAAATCAGACGACTGCTTTAAAAAACCAATTACAATCGCTGCATACACCCCAAAGTAAATAGAATACAAGGTAGAGTTCACGAACACCTCAGTCCTTTGAAAGTTCTTAGCCAGCTGATTGTGTGACAAAAATGGTGATCAAGATTTGAATTTTCTTATCGTTTACATGTTAAATTGAGCAATTTCATATCTGTATTTTTCTCGTGAATTGCACGTTTGTAGAACCACCGCAACGTCTTATGGGTTTCATTGTATATTCATCTCCAATTCTTTGCAGTTTTAATCAGAAAACCAATTATTACTATTGAAGCCAATTGACTATTACTAGACTGGTTGAAATATCACCCAGGGAGCCACAATACAGAAGAACTAGCTGCACAACAGAAACCCTTGAAATATTGTCACATAGTACACTGCCAAGGCAGAGAATACACGAAACTATAAAGCATGGAACTCTATTTACTTTGCTCCCACTGTTTTTCTTAATAATCTTCTGTCTGATTCATAGGAATTCCAATATTCTTCCCATTGTTTTGACTCAAAACTTTATAATTGAGAAAACTTGCTGAAATTGTTGATTCCATTTCATTGACAGTTGAAGAAAGATGGAAGGAGCTCAACAAAAGGATGTAGGCCTACAGTAACTTCTGATTTTTATTTTTTCAAAAAAAGTGAAAAAAATCATAATAGATTGAAATAGACAATATGAGCAAGTTCTTAATTATGGAGAGGTTCAAAAATATCAATATTTGTCCTACAAATTTTATTCAGAATTATTTCAATTTCAACTCACTTTTAAATAATCAAATTAAAATGGGAAAACTTTTCAAAGAATATTTCATAAAATTCTATAGCAAGACCTATAATTGGATTTTTTGAAATCTGTTGGGTTTGTTTTATTTTTATGTCAAAACATTGTATATTGGATATGTATTCCTTGCTTTCGCATTTTTTGTATTATTGAGATTGTATGCAATGTTTTAATTTTCTGTACTGTTTCTTTTTTGAAATAAATTCTATTCTAAATTCTACCCTTACCCCATCCTCCTTTCCCTGCAGCAGATGAAAGGCGCCCGCCCGCTGAATTCCCAACAGAAACCAGATGGGATGAGACCTAATCAGTCGCTCCAGAAGTCCAATGTCACAGGGCGTCTCCTCCTCATCCTCATCCTCTTCCTCCTCACCGTCCACTTCATCCTCCTCCTCCTCACAACTACTGCCTCCTCCTCTCACCACCCCCTCCTCCTCCTCCAACACGCGACCTCTGCGCTCTCCGGTCACCGACGAGGATGACGAATTGGAGCCACTGCTCGTTTCTACCGAACACTGGAAAGAAAAGGAAACAAAAAATTAGGTTTTAGATTTCGTTAATTACTTCGTGGAAAAACTATTTTAACATGATCACTGTTTAAATGTGAACAAGTCTTTGAAGTTTTGATTCTGTGATAGTTTGATTTTTAATCAAAGATTGTAAAGAAAATAGGGGGAAAAGTGTGAAATCATAATATGAATGCAATTGGTTCAAACAATTTGTATTTGATTCGTACATTTGCATTGTATAGTAAGAATTAATACAATTTATGGCAATATCATTTAACATTTCAAAACATAGTTTTCAATTTGGATTTCTCAAAATTGTTATCTTTTTAAATTTTATATACAGTATATAGCCTATGTAAGAAAAACACCGTTATGTAAAATCACCCGTTACCATGGAAAAGTTAAGTAACAGTCATTCGCCACCTGCCAAATTAAAATATTCCACTATAGATTATCAATTAGTTTGAGAAAAAATCATCCAAATCTCATCATGATCACTGTTTAAATGTGAACAAGGCCTTGAAATTTCATAATAGATAAATATAGTGCTATCTGAGCAATATCTTTAGCTCTATTTCAATTTATTGAACTCGTATATCAAATATCTTCACAATAACTCAAATATCTTCACAATATTATATAATATTATATTATTGAACTCGTATATCAAATATCTTCAAAATAACTCAAATAACTCGAATATCTTCACAATAATCTCTTTCACTGCATTGGTTATAAGGTACTAAAGAAACCTCAACTCAACATATTGCTGCATGCTTTTGCTTATTTCAATTTGCTTTGATAATGAACCAATTCAATCGACAGTAAACTTCAAAACAAAAGACAACGCAATATTATCAAGTTAAGACAATATGAAGTGTATTGTCTTAGCCAATACGAAGAGAAAGCAGCCTCATGCTCCATTGATTAGCGAATTGAATTTCTCTGGTCGAAATCTATTTCGGATATCATTTGAGGCAGCTAATGAAGGCACACTTCCAACAAATAGACACTCTTGAGCCAACTGATTCCAAGGCCAATTGCGTCTTGGCACACACTCATTCATAACATAACATGTTTACTACACACTATAGTCCCAAATTATGTCATTGATGGTTCCATTAATAATCTATGAAATGAATATCGAAATCTGTGATATTCCTTCTTAATAGTCTTAAAAATATGAGGATTGAATGGATATGCGAAGATGAGGACATTAATATCACTTAACACTTACTAATCTCACTTATTTGCAATTCAAACCTACTCGAGGAGATGGCTTGCCACAGTGGAGTAGGTCTATTTTCCAAACAGAAACACATGTACTGTAACATTTTTGCTTATGCATTTTTACTAACAAATCTTTGTATTAACTGTAAATATTTTTGAATTCGTATTTGTAATAGTTATAGGTTTTTTTGGAAAATAAATCTTTTTTTTATTTTTTATTAATAGCATAGTTTTTTCTATTCATAATCCACAAGATATATTTGAAATATGTGATACTACTCACTCGTGAATATACAAATCGAATAAATAGAAACACTATTCAATATTCTCAATTATTTTGAAGAACTGGAATTGACAATATCATCCTATTAGTACACATGCTTTTACTTGATTGCAATCAAGGATATCTGCTCCCCACGCATTTAGCAAGCCACAAAAAGCGAAAAAACAGCTCTCTCTTCTAATGACACAATGAGTCATAGCAATGTAAGAAAGAGAGGCAAAGGCAATCGTGCATGGAGCAGCCAGGGAAAGAGACACTCCGTGCATTTAGAAAGAGGGAAAACGGGCGTAGGTATTTAGGGATAGAAAATAAGGGACCAGGACCTTTTTCCCGTAGGAACAGATGAGGGAAACAATGATGTCGTCTGCCAGTGGTGGTGGTTTAGTTTGCGGTTGGTTTCAGTTTTCCTGTGCTGGTTTTTTTTATTGCCCGGGTTTCCAAAAAAAGCCTTATGTGAAGAAGAGGGACGAAAAAGAAGAAGGAGGAGAAAATGAAGAAGAAAGAAAAGAAGAAGAAGAAGAAGAAGAAGAAGAAGAAAGAAGAAGAAGAAGAAGGAGAGAAGAAGAAGAAGAAGAAGAAGAAGAAGAAAAGAAGAAGAAGAAGAAGGAGAAGAAGAGGAGGAGGAAGAAGAAGAAGAAGAAGGAGAAGAGAAGAGAAAGAAGAAGGAGAGAAGAAGAAGAAGAAGAAGAAGAAGAAGAAGGAGAAGAGAGAGAAGAAAAAGAAGAAGAAGCAGATAAGTAGAAAAGAAGAAGAAGAAAGAGGAAGAAGAAGAAGAAGAAGAAGAAGAAGAAGAAGAAGAAGAAGAAGAAGAAGAAGAAGAGGAAGAAGAAGAAGAAAGAAGAGGAGAAGAAGAAGAAGAAGAGAGGAAGAAGAGAAGAAGGAGAAGAAGAAGGAGAAAATGAAGATGGAGAAGTAGAAGAAGAAGAGGAAAAGAAAATGAAAATGGTAAAGAAAAAGACAGAGCCTTCCTAACTGGGTGCCTCACGGGAGCCTTGCTTTCTATTGTGCGTGAGTTCGGTGAGTTTTCTTCTTGGCCAGGGCTTTTTCTGCTCTCTGGAGTCTTTCAATGTATTTATGTAGTACATGCGTGTAGTATTTTGTTCTTCCCCCCTCTTTTATTACTCTTTCGCACTCTCTTTAGCCTCTCAATCTTACTTCAACATACTTCCTCACTTTCTAATCTGCTTCATCTATTTCTTGTGTATTTCTTCAAAATGATCCACATGCGATTTGTTTTTGAGCAGAACAGTTGTTCAGTTTCCGTTCACATTCAGTTCAGTTTCCATTCAGTTTACGTTCAATCTCCAGAGTTTCAGATCAGTTTCTTTTCAGTTCTAGCGAAGTTTCTGTTCAGTTTCAGTCACTCATTGTGAACAGCTTTTATTCAGTAACTGATTGTTAAAGTGCATGACCAAATGAACCAGCTAATATATCTTATCACGCCACGAACTCACCAGTTAATTATTACTCCAAAAACTAATTACCAAACAGTTAATTATTAGATTGAGGTACGCAATTTAGAGCGAAGCTACTTGAAGCCACTGCTCTCGGTTTGATCATACATGCACTTAACAAAGGCAGGAAGCTTATTGCATTTATAAAGGAGCAGACTGCGATACGAACATGTCTGTAACCTGATAAGATGTAATGAGATTCCAAGTTCTGGTAGGAGGTGATAAACAATCTCTTGCGTGAGAGAGAAAGAGAGAAAGAGTATCGATGTTTAGAAGAGCGCCCACCCAATACACCTCAGTCAATGTTGATGAAGTCTTAGCTCTAAAGTAAATACGAGAAGAAAACAAGGCACAAAACACGATAGGAATGAAAAGCTAGAAGGAGCTCTGAGGCTTGGAAAAACATGAGAAGGATGGTGCGAGAGAGAAGGGAGGATGTGAAACGAGATAGGAAGAAATGGGAGACCAAATAATCTTACAAGCAGGACTATATATTCATAAGTGTAAAGTGTAGTAACGTAAGACTTTTTGTCAAATAATCACGTTTAGTGAACTTGATAAATAAAAAATTGTTACATTATTTAAATGTGAGTTATGTGTACTCCAATGGAGGTGAAATGCTATTTTTAACATTGACATTGTCTTGTCTTAACTATTTTCGGTGTTATTAAAATAGTGTGTTGAAGTGTATTGCTGTTAAGACTTTGAAATGTAATGTTATTCAAGAGAACTTCATAGAGAAAAATATAAATCTTAAATGTTTGTCAATTCTTATATATTTAGTTTATCTGAGAAAAAGAAAATGTAATAAGCATTGAGAGACCGAGGCTATATTTTTCTTCCAGATCCACTGTTTTCGTTGATAGCTGGCTTGGAGTGCAATTGCGCCCTCTATTTGTGCACTGAGAAACTAACCGGTGGCGCGTGGGTGCCAGAAAATTTACGAGGGTCTTCTTTTTCCTCCTCCTCCTCCTCCTCCACTTCTTCTTTTTCTGCTTTTCCTTTGCTGCTACAACTTCCTTTTTTATTTATTTGCAACACTGTGTCAGGGGTAGCCCCGGGGCCTATCCACTGTGTGTTTGGGGACCCCTCACAAAAAAGAACCGAAAATAAGACGAAAGAAAATACTCGATTCGCTTGCTTCAAACAGTATTATCCAAAGGTCATTGGGTTCGACGCGACGTGCTTTTCTGCCTTTGACTTCTTTATCTGCTGTACTTCCTGCCCTTCTTCATCATATCCTCCTCCTCCTCCTCCTCCTCCTACTTCTCCACATTACTGACTCATAGGCCTCAAAATTTTCATCCTCAAGCTCTTTTGCTTGCTCTTTCATTCATTTTCCCCTCTTTCTCTGTTCTTCTTCTTCTTCTTCTTCTTCTTCTTCTTCTTCTTCTTCTTCTTCTTCTTCTTCTCCTCAATTAACTTATTTTCTTTCATTGCCTCCTCTTATTCCATCTCCATCATCGTAAACATACTCCTCATTAACGTTTCATCCTCTTCCACTATTGATATGTCATTACTTCTGCCCTCCTCCTCCTCCTCCTTCACTTCCTAATTGTTCTTCTTTTTCTCCTTCATGTCAACTTTCTCATTCTCAATTTCATTTTTCGGCCTCAATTTACTCAATTTTCTTTTCTATTCTCAATCTTCTTTTTCTTCATCACTGCCATCTCCCCTCCTTCATCATCGTTTGCTTTCCTTCGTCTTTTCCTCGCCTCCTCCTTCTTCTCGCAATCCTTTTCTCCTTTCAACTTCACCTGTCATTCGTTCCACGTCCGCTTCCAATTCATCTTCTCGTTTTCCTAGTTCATTTGCTCTTCTCATTCTTCTTTCTATGTTCATTCCTCTTCTTTCCCGCCTCTTTCACGACTCTTTTCCGTCTCTCCTTATCGTCATCTAGTACTTTTCTGGAATTGAACTCCATTTCTTCTTCATTTCCCTCTATCATCTTTCTTTGACTTCCTTCATTTTCTATCTTCCCATCCACTCATCCTCTTCACCCCTCCTACTCTTCTTCTTCTTCTTTTTCTTCTCACTACCTTTCTCAACTACTACTCTTTTTCCCACTACCTCTTCTTCTCCTCCTCTATTATAATCTTCTTCTTTTTCTTCTTAGCCTTCTTCTTCGTCTCCGTCTCCTCCTCCCCCTCCTTTTTTCTCTTCCCCTCTCTTATATTCTTCTTCTCCCCTCCTCCTCTTCCTCTTCCTCCCTCTTTGTAAACACAATTCGTCTTCTGCCGGCTCCCTAGAGGCGACTTCTCTTTGGTGAGTCGGCTGCCTTTGACATCTACCCCTCCCCCCACCCACCAATCACATACACATGTCAATACTTGTCATAGTTACTCTTGTCTTCTATTAGAAGATTGAGAAGTGATTCAGTGCTCCATGAAGAACACTGTTATGTACTGAAACGCACGTGTCTTGTTCCAGTGATGCTTCATTTTTACCTTCTCCTTTTTTCCTCCTTTAGTTGCTGAATTCTATACTACGTTATCTTATAATCTTAACCTAATCTCTTAAAACTTCAGTATTTCATACAGAATTAGTCCAAATTTCATCAACTGTTGTGAAAGAATTGTTAAACTCGAATGATCTATCAAGGGACATTATTTATAAAAAAGGTGACATTGACGCGACGTCAATTTTTCTGTGCATGCGTCAAAAACGCCTCGTATATATCTGGTCGCATGTATGATAGTAGTTTGTATACATTGTGTGAGAAATAGAAGGCAAATTTTAGGACTAGAAGTATCACAATTATTCAAGTTCATATTACTGTGTTATTCAAATGACTATAAGAAAACAGACCAATTTCGCAGTTTTATCATAAATCTGAATGAGAACGTTTTGGGAGCCATCATAATATCCATCTGAATCTTGAATAAAAGTAACGTATTATCAGGAAAAATATAATAATAACCAAATCTCAAACCATAAAACCATACCTCATCATTCATTATAAATCCAAGAGCCTTTAAACATACTACAGTACTAGGCCTTTAAACTTCAATACTATTCGGCTATTCGGAGCACGAAGATACTAAATTAGGAGCACTTGTAAGAGTTCAACGTATCAATAGCCAATTGTATGATGAAGCAGGCCTACTAGCTACTACAAGCCTTTTCTTACACATTAGAACACAAACTATATCAATTCAACCCATTGACATACATACTCCAAACTATCAACTAAACACTAGATAAGGCGATTTAACAGGGAAATTGACAAATTTATGTGTCTATTTGTTACAACAAACAGATTTTTGTGAATTGAAAGTTGATATGGAATCAAATAGGCCTATTGGAAACGACTGAAATTTTGTAATTTGAACGACAGTTTTGCCAAGAAGCAAGAGGTCAGCGAAAAGACGGCTGCTACAATGCTGCCAAATAGCAACAGAGAAAAGTACAGTAAACAACGATGCTTTCAAAAAGGAAATAAAAAGAGAAAGAACCGTAACGAGAAGGACACAGAGAACTAGAACAGAACTGAGAATAGGAAATAAACTTTTCCATTATTACGATTACCCGAATCTTTTGTTTCACTTGTGAATCGCAAACTTTTCGCGGGCAACCATTTTCTTCCTATCTTACTCACTTCCTGTTTCTCTGTATTTACGTTGTTTTCACAGTTCTTTCATTTATTTTCCTTTGTCACAGTATTGCTGTTCTGTTTGCAGGTTCAGAAGTTGAAGGGGAGGAAGAAGAAGAAGAAGAAGATAATGAAGAAGAGGAAGATGGAATATGAAGAAGAACAAGATGGGAGAAGAAGATGGAAGAAGAAGAAGAAGAAGAGAAGAAGAAGAAGAAGAAGAAGAAGAAGAAGAAGAAGAAGAAGAAGAAAAAGAAGAAGAAATAAAGAAAAAAGAAGAAGTTATTTGCAAATCATCGGCCATCTGATTTCCCCTTTTTCTTCACCGGAACCAAAAAGGCTTAAACTTTCACCAGCAGCAGTAGTTGACGTTTTTTGAATGAAAAGTGCTTCACTGCTCACTTGTTGAATGATCGAAAGCGAAACACTGTCATCAGACACGCTATTTTGGTCGAATGACTACGATAAACGCTACTAAAAGCACGCTAAACAGCGGTAGGAACACGCTAAACAAGACCATAAGCAAGGCAAACTCTTCGGAAATATTTCAACCAGAATGCTATTTAGTATAAAGAATCAGATGGCAACAGAATGTATCCCTACATCAATAATATTTTAAAAAATTAAAAATATATCCAGAGAGACTGTCAGTTTCACAAAAATCCAATTTAATTGTCAATACTGTAAAATGAAGTCATTGCATTGACGTGAGTTTCGTTCTTGGTCATTGAATAGGTTCTTGTTGCATTGGTTCCGTTAGGTGATGTCATGTTACGGCGGTTAAATTTAATTGGCTTTCGTGCAACTGGCCAATGGATTGACAAGTGCCTGTTCATTTTTCCGATAAAAAGTTGATAGGATATAATTATTTTGAAAGAAATCGCCTATCTTTAGATGAACATCGTATTTTTCCTCTAAGATATTGTATACTTTTCATTTTGGAAGACATCGCGTATTTTTTTGGCTTCACATTCATGAACCTAAATGAAACAAGCAGCTTGGCCTAACCAGCTAACCTATTCTTCTGTATATATGGGATGTGTAGTAATACCATTTCTTGCTGACAGAGAGAAGCTTCTAGAAGGATATGAATGTGACGAGTATGCGACGCGGAAAAACAATTTGCATCGCATGTTGCTCTTGATCCTTTGATATCACACAAAGTAGGAGACATAAGAAGAATAAGAAAAAGAGGAGGGGGAGGAGGAGGAGTATGAGGAGGAGGTGTAAAGAAGTAGGAGAAAGACATAATACACAAGATTCGTATGTGACATGTACCGCAACAAACAGTTTGTTGGTAACTTGTGAAGCCACCCTTCTTGTAAAGTCACAAAGGTAGAAGATGTACGGCATTGAATATAGATATCAGAGAGAACATGGTAAGGCAAAAGTAGTACAGTATATAGATATATACGATGTGGAGGTTTCAAGACGCGCAACGTCAGCCTATTGCACAGAAAACTCGTTCAAAGTTATTCGACAACTCGAAATATACGGGGTTGAAAGAAAGAGTGAGAGAAACAGGAGAGAGAGACAGAGTGAGAGAGAGAGAGAGAGAGAGTAAGGGAGTTTGAGAGAGAGCCAGAATGCTGGTACAGTATGAAGATGTAGCTTATGCAGAACATAAAGACAGACATGACACGGTTCATGCTTCCCTGCTTCTCTTATTATCTTCTCTTATAGTATCTCCGAAAGTCTCTTTACTGATTACTCTCATACAACATATCACTGCAAAATATTACTCAAAGCAAAGTACTATATCATACTGATATATTATCAGTAGATATATATGATTGATAAGCTTTGATAAGGTCAGTATCAATAGATATTGGAGTTAGTAAAGACTTCACTCAAAGAAGAATTCGTTTAAGAGGTTATGTGATAACACAACAGAAGAAACTTGACAGGACAAAGAGAAAAGACGCAAATGAAACAGAAGGATGATGAAGAAAATACAAAAACATGAAAAAAATCAGGAACTAGAATAAGTTGAAGTTTGAATGAGTTCGATTCAACAATAAATGAAGACGGGAAAACAGTTGTGAAATAAGAAATTTTAAAAATACAGATTAGTCTATGAACGATATTCAAAGGACCAATATTTTTCATCGTTTTATACTAAAGATCTTTAAAAACAGATATTTCTCATGGGCAAAGCATGAGAGTCAGTGGCCGTCGTTAAATAGGAATTATCGTTTTAGGGGAGTGCTAGTTATGGAAGAATTAGGCCCATAGTTGGTGGAGACAAAAATGTTGTTAATTTTAGGAATAGAACTGGAATTCATCAACCAATTAGTAAAAGAATGTGCAAAAAAATCACATTCGTGCAACAATTTTCACACAGGTAATCAGACTAATTAATTAGGATAACTGTCTCTAATGAATTACATGATTCGATAAAGAACATAAAAGAAGAAGCCAGTTCCCATGACAATAAACATTGTTTCATAAGGTGATAAGCCAACTATGCATTCTCACAATAACTAGCTGTAAAATAGTAGATCTTCATGTGAGAAATTCCATACGAAATCTTCATCTTGAAAATTACTGAATAATTAATTATTCTCAAATTTGCCAAGTTCTTATCAAACAAAAAGGATTACCGACACGTATTCTAATAAGCTAATAAAAATTGAAGTAATACAAGGGAAGCAGAAGAAGAAGAAGAAGAAGAAGAAGAAGAAGAAGAAGAAGAAGAAAAGATAATACGGTAACAGGACGAGGAAGAACTAAAAAGAAAACGTCGAGAAAAAGAATCAAAAGGAGAGAGAAGGAAAAGACGAAGAGGAAAAAAAAGGGTAATAGTAGAAGGAGTGGAAGAAGGGAGGAAAAGAGAAAGAAGAAGAATATCTGTTTCTGTTTTTAAAGATCTTTATGCTTTTTTTAAAACACGATTTTATCCATGTTTTTGATGCTCTTATCCCGTTGAACATTAAACAGTTACCATTCAACTAAACTCTTCTCAGTTCTGTCTAATAAACTTCAAATTCTAGAACTATAAAACGATCCAGGACTACCATTCTCATGGGCCAACAAATTGCTACACTTGAATACCATCAATAATTTTAATTAAGTTTTATAATGCACTGGGCGATCATACTCAATCATAAACCGACGACCATTTTGAATTAATAGCCTTTCCGAATGTCATTTCCATTTGTAGCTCTTATGAATGCTGGGCTCCCCCACCAGTTCATCTTACATTTGGAAGTAAGGCGGGCAACGTTAAAGAAGCATACAACGTTCCGATAACCCTAAAAACATAATTTTACGAGCGGCAATAATTCTCGACCGGTTCAGCTGGGAACTGAGAAGGGGAGAGAATGATTTGGGAGAAGGGAGAAAGAGGAAATGGGGGGAAAGGGGTGAAAGTGGAATGAGATGTTTAGAATGAAGGAGAAAGAGAGAATAAGGAGATGGAGATAGTAGAAGGAGATGTGGGAGACGAAGAAATTGAAGAAAAAGGAAGAGGATGTTTGTGAGAAGGAGGAAAAGTTTAGAGAGGAGGAAAAGGATGGATATGAAAAAGAAGATATAGAACAGGACAAAAAAGAAGCGTGAAAGATGTAGAAAACAAGGAAAAGGTGTAAGGTACAAGGATACAAGGAGTTGAATGAGGAAGAGGAGGAGGAGGAAGAGAAGAAAGAGAATGAGGAGGAGAAGAAGAGGAAAACAAGACATTGGAAGAGCGAAATTAAAATGACGGTAAGAGGATAAGGAGTAGGAAACTGTGAAACAAGCAGACGGAAGAAGAAGAAGAAGAAGAAGAAGAAGAAGAAGAAGAAGAAGAAGAAGAAGAAGAAAAGAAGAAAAATATGGAAAGAAAGAGGTAAATTGGGAGGAAAAACCGAGGAGTTGAAGGGAGAAAAAGAGAAGTGGAAACAAAAGAAGAAGACGAGCAGAGAATTGAGAAGGGTTGAAAACAAGAAAAAGATGGAAGAAGGAAAAGTAGAAGAGAGAGAAATAGACAGATAAGAATATGGAAGAGAAGGAGGAAGTGAAGGAAAACAAGGGGAAAAACTAGGTTGGAGATTGGATAAGAACATTGTACAGTATAAGAGAACAGAAAAGGAATCGAAATAGGTAACTAAGACAGCGATAAGTGTAAACAAGAAAGTGGAACACAGAGAAAGAAAACTGAGTAGAAGAAAGAGAAAGGAAAGAAAGTTTTGAAAAGAGGGTTCACCACGACCGAAATGAGCCACCCTCGCTATCTTTCAATTCGTTTTCAAGCCGTAAATTCCGACTCCCGTGTAATTCGAGCTTTCCGCTCTCTGAATATCCATATCTTCGGCAATATGACTCCCATAAACTACAACCTTGATATTTTTTCAGAAGGTTTTTGTCCCATATTTCGATTTCTGTGAGTTCTTTACATTGGATGAAAGGAATATTATTGGAGTATTGATTACAACAAGAAAGTGATCCGACTAGTTTTTGCCCGTTACTACCAATTTTTTTCTTATGTTGATATGGGAATGAATGAGCTGAAGAGCTTTCCACAAATGAATCAGGGCATTTGAGTATTGGAGTGATAATAACAGCGTGAGAGTGCTAACCCTGATTTTTACCTAAAATATGGTTTTTTTCTGGTTCCTAACAGGATGCATGTTCTTTTATAGAAATCGAGGATTATGATCTGATAATGATCGCATTGTTGTGGATCATTTACTACTTCCTCAGTTTTGTGGAGAACTGCTAAGGGAATAAAATCGGAAACCTGTTCACAAGCTTGTGTGAAACAGGAAGTTGTTCAATGATTTTCTATTTTTTCCTATTTTTCAAGATTGAATGATTGAGTTATTTTCAGTTCTTCCTATTTTTCGAAGATTAAGAATGAATGATCTCGTTTACAAGAATACGGAAAACCCTCGTCAGATTTTTTGTTTGAGGTGCTTGAGAATGAAAGCTTTTTAGAAAGGAATTTAAAAGATGAACTTGTTAACGGTGTTCCTTCCTGCAGACTTCATTCAATTGTAGAGTTGAATAATACAGTTCCAGTTGAAACTCTTGAACAAATTGAACAAGTTTCAGTTTCCTCAACTGAAACAATTCATAAAATCAGTAAAAAGATGACTCAACTGAATTTATTTGTAGAATCAATAGAATAATTCAAGCTATCACTTAGCCCGAATACAAAACTTTCCTACAGAGTCTGTATCTTTCCTATAGAGTCTGTATACATAGCAACAAAGTCAAGGGTGGAAAGCGAACAGCATGCAAAAATCCCAGTAAAATCCAAGCACCGGCTATCTAATTCTATCTATGCAACCACCACAGTAGGGGGATATCACAAACCGGACAGACTTAAGGAAAACGAAAAACTGAATAGAAAACAGATAAATAGCAGACGAAAGAGAGGAAACGATAGCCGGGGATGATCCGATGGCCCATTCACGTTCTTCATACTGGGTAGGGGGCACAACAAAAAAATAATAAAAAACCCCAAAACTCATTGTGCAACTCGAAGGGTAAGCTATCGTCTTCGTTTACAGCTCATTGTCAGGCGCCCCTCTATTTATTTCCTTCGTCTACGTAGCCTACGACGCAGCAACGAGCATTACTACCATAGAGAGGCCGCCTTACTGTTATCTCCTTCAGACCCAGAAAATAGAATAAACATCTCCTCCACTGTACTGTCTGCGCCTCTTTTAAAGAACTGCTGTTATTTTGATCTTCTTGGGGCCGTTTTTTTGGAGCTGACTTCACCCCCTCCCCACACAACCTAAACCCCTAAAAGGGTCCGAAAGGTTTTTTTAAGTAAGTCTTTTCCACTCAAACGATCATCAAAGGGTAGCTGATAAACCCACCGGGCATCAGCCAAACAACATAAAACCCTCCAAACCATTGTCTATTGTTTTAAAGCGAGAGTCAAAAACCCCCTCTCAGGTAGCATCCAATACTCTTTCCAGTTTTATTGATCAGAATACGCAGATGATTTCATTATGTGTATAGGGTGGGAAAAGGGATGGGAAATTGGAAAAAAGATGAAAGAGTTTCCCTGAAGGGGTTTGCTTGTAATAAAAGTCTGTGGATGAGATCGCGGTTATTGAATACTGCACCCAACTGATATGATGGTATTCTGGGAAAGAATTTGCGTTTTACAGCTTCAGCGTAGAGTGGATTTGATACTCTTGGAAATTGCATTCTTTTATACCATGTAGTCTACTGAAACGAAAGAGGATTTAAAAGAGGTTTTTGTAATATACTATTTTGTATTACCTAGCTGTCATCGTTTATGAACACGTCGATGAAGTTCTATACATTCTCTCTACCAATCAAAATTGAAGGTGTGATTACAATCCCAGAAAAGCTCAACATTAATCAAATTTAAACTATGCAGAAAGTCATATTCATCTTGTTTTCCATGATATGCTTCAAATAACAAAACATTTACATAAGCTGCATGGAGCTGCAAACTCCTAATGATTTCTCAAAATAAACTAAACTTGAAAATAACAAACAATACCAATTTTTGTTGTTCCTTATTTTCAAGAAGGGCTTTTGTGAGATAATTAACCCGGGAAAGTTTTTCATATAAGTCCTGTATAAGGGGGTAGAGACAATAAACATACACGGGGCATGTTTACAATGGCTTACTAAACTTAACAAACAAGTGCAGTGTACCATTTCCCTCTTCTACAGATTTATGAATTTATATGAAACAGGTTCCTGACAATAACTGAAAACATCCAACAGCCTAACATCCTAAAAAGCTAAGCATAAGTAACTCCAACAATATTCCACAATTCAATAGCAATATTCAAGCAAAATAGCCTACAGATTTTGAATAATTTTCGGAGTAGCAACCTCACTCTACAAGTAGCACAACAAGCCCTGTACAAAAATTATTAAACAGATTTGTTGAAGGAAACAATTCATACTGTAATAGCAAACATTTCACAATAAATTTTTAAATATCAATTTTTACAAGGGTCATCTCAAAAGTACTGACCTGACTGTGTGCGAGCGGCGCGGTCGGCTGCCGAAACTGCTGACGCTGCAGCCTGAGTTCGTGCACCGACTCCGAGCCGACCAGGTCGACTATCAGCTCCACGTTGTTGCTGTTGTTGTTGTTTGGTGTGTTAGGAGTGGTGGGAGGGGCGGAGCCTTCTTTGACCACGCCCCCTCCGGTTTGGTGGGCGGAGCCTTCCTTGACCACGCCCCCTCCCGGCTCGAAGGCACGCAGACGGCCTCCGACTCCGAGCATGTACGGCGCTGGTTCAACAAGGGCATCGCCTCTGTAAAAAAAAACAGACGAAAATGAAGCTATTAATTTGTGAGGTAGGAATTAGGCTAAATAGTGATCAAAAAATCAATAATGAAATATCAGGTAGAATTGTAAATTATTTTTGATGAATAAACTTTGATTTGAATAGAATTGGTTTTGTGGGGAATAAGGATGGGAAAGGAACAATTATTGGGAGTAAATGAAGTCCAACAACAGGACAAAATGATTGTTACTACTGTATGATGAAAGTCAAGTTTGTTTTCTACTAGAAAGTTTTTTTAATCAGTGTAGTTTCATCACAACCCTCATTTGAATTCTTACATAGAGAAATTGAGTCTATTTCAGTATATTAGTACAATAAATTTGTTACCAATGATGTATTGTATTCATCATATTCCAAATGCTCAACCAACATTATTATAATCATTAAAGTCTGCTTTATGACAAACATCCGCCATTTAGTATGATGTTTACTACGCTACCTTTGTACAGTTAAAATCCTGCTACTGCAGCTATTTAAATGATGTTAAAATTATACTAAATTGAATTTGAAAATAATAAATCAAATAATGGGACCTGTTTAATGAGAATAAATCGTTCCCTACATTCATACAGAATCTATCAAATCATGATATTCATTTGAAAAATCCTCAACTTGTATCATTAATCTTATATCCCACAATGTCCACTATCATTATACAGTAATACTACACGTATCGGTTATCACTTAATTACAGACAAACAAATACCAAGTCCTCTTCACCTCTGGCCCGAATTCATCTCAAAGCTATTGAGCTATCAGGCATCACTTTGTCTCTGTTGCATAACAACCCCTTCATATACCTTGATCCACATTCAGCCATCACTCATCATCAAATAATCCGCATGCCAGCTAACAAGCAAGCTTTGGCCACCATTAATCACGGCGACACATTTCTGATTACACTGCTGCTGATTCTAACGTTATAGCTGATGACACTACTGCTGATTTCAACATTCGGCTGATAACACTGCTGCTGATTGCAACGGTAAAGCTGATAACGCTGCTGCTAATTTCAAAGTTATAGTTCATGACACTGCTGCTGATTTCAATGTAGTAACTGATCACTCTGCTGCTGATTTCAACATTTTACTGATAACACTGCTGCTGATTGCAAAGCTTAATCTGATGCCACTGATGATAGTTGCAGTGCTTTTGAACCCTCAGCATGTGAGCGACAAGCGATAAAGCGGCGTTTCCCTTTAAGCCCACCCTTATTAGACCGCGTTTCCTGAAACTGTTGATGGACACACAACCAACCCTTGCTTCCTAAAATGATCTGGTATTCGGTTATTCACTATCTCTCTTCCTCATTCAGACTAGGCATCTTTCTCATCTTCGATTTATTTCTCTTTCTCATAGTACTTCTTTCTATTTTGAAAGTTATATTATTCTGAACGATCTTCACTGGTGTTACGGTACCCACGAATAGACGAAGATTGTCATTAATTTGTTCATTATCATTGTATCATCATTTTATTTTATTTATTTTACTCAATCAGTCTTTCCTAAGTTCTTTCTTCTACTATTTTCCATTCACAACAAATCTCTTAAACTTTCTCTCTTTTATTTGTTTAATTCAGCACCTATTTCTTTTTCTCATTATTGATATGCTGCTTCATTTAGACTCTCTCTTTCTTTCACTCTCTCTTGCCCTTCATTCCACTCCTCTCACTCTGCATCTTCCTTCCATAACTCTATCTCTGTATCAACTTCATTTTTCTTCCAGTTTCTCTCTTTCTTGCAATTTCCTCTTTCTCACTTCCTATCTACTATATAATCTCTTTCATCTTTCCCACTTTCTCCTTTTCCCATCTCAAACACTTTCCCCTTTATCCGTTGTCTCCTCTCCCTCAAATTCTGTCTATTTCAGGCCTATCCGTTCTCTCCTCTTACTAAAATTATGTCTGTTACTTTTCCCTTTATTCTGCATTCCTATCTTACTTTCTCCTATCTTTATCACTCCTTTTTTTTCTCCTCCACTCGTCTTATAAGAGTGAGAAGATCTTTCTTACACCCTTTCACGTATAATCTATCTCTCTCACTTTCTGTTCCTCTTCTCCTCCCTGTTCTCCTCTCTCACGTCTCCCCAACTCCTTCCTCTTTCTTCTTTTTCTCTCTTTTTTCTCCTTTCTCTCTTTTGTTCTTTCACACACACTCTCACACCCTTTCTCTCTCTCCTCTCATCCTCTCTCCCGCTCACTCATTCTCTCCCCTTCCTTCTCCCTCCTTCCTTACTCATTTATTCATCTTCTCACACTCATCTATCTTCTCACTCACACACGCTCCCTAATCCCCCATAACCATCACTCATAAACAGCAGCGGAATTCACGCATGGTTTTACTTTGTTCACCGTTCTCTTGTGTTGCTAATTCACCCAGCCATGCCACAGTTGGTGACAGCTTTTCATGAAAGGCCTCTCTATGTGCTTAATGTTCCTTTGTTGGCGTTTTATTAATGGATTTCGCTCGCCTGTTGATTGGGTAGAACCATAGAGTGGTCAAGTACGGTTGCGGAGTGTGAATTTTTGGGTAAAATAGGTTCAGGATGAATTAATCTATTATGATCATTCATATTATCTCAATATTTATTAATGGATTTCCCTTGCCTGTTGATTGGGTAGAACCATAGAGTGGTCAAACACGGTTTGATTTGTGAATTTTTGGATATAAAATGTTTATTATGAATTCATCTCTTTTGATCATTCAAATCTTCTTCCATAATGAGTTTCCTCTCTCTTATCAACTTACTCATTTGAAACCAAAACTGCTGATAATACAGTAATATTGCTGATATTGCTTCAGTAATAGTATTGATAACGACTGCAGTGCTATTCATTTACTAACACTATCATTTTCTATTCACTCATAAATAGAGTGAATAGTATTGTTAATGGATTTTCTCTAATGGAGTAATAATTTGTCTCTGAACCCATAGTTGATACCCAGAGGTATGTCTCTCCTCTCTCAGTAAAACATAAATAGGAAAGAAAAGAAAGAAATTACTAAGAAAGACTGTGGGATGATTGAAACTTATAATGATGATTGAAACTAGAAGGAAAGTTGAAACTGATATAGGTCTACTGAGAAATAGAGGATGAAAATAATATTCTTTATTAGGCGGAGTTAGGACTAGAAAGGCCTTTCTACCACTCAACATTAAATAAACTCAATGAAAAAGGCAAGAAAAGATGGACAAAAAAGAAAAACAAAAGGAGGGAGTTTGATAAAGTGGATGTTGAAAAGAAGATACAACCCATACTGGGGAGATCAGAATTCGGCCTACAAGTTTGTTATGTATAAACAGAGTAGCAAAACGATTTATGGATTGTTTACTACGCCACGTGCTCAGCTCCTATGCAACTTGAGCTTGTAGTAGTTTCTCCTTATAAAATGGGTCGAGGCTCCCCAGTAGGTCCCAAACAGCAGATGAAATTCCATTCTACCATTATCACACATTATCCAGACTACATTGTTTCAACACTCACATTTTTCAGCATAGAGGACTAGAACTCAAAATTAAGGACTAGCCTGGAAATTTTTTAATGGAGAATCGGTGATCCTCTGAAACTGCGTTCTAATTAAATTTTAATCAAAACCAGAAATGCGTGCCTGTCTTTAAAACAATCATATTTTTGAAAAATAATAAATTATTTACCAAAATCTTCCTGTATCTTTTCAAAACAAGACTATGATGTTCTACATTACTTTGGTAGTAATTTTAAGAGAAGATAAACTGTTCATTAAAGGTTTATTAAATTTGATCATTTTTTAGAGTGGATTCCAGAGGTCGAGAGAGTGAGAGAGAAAACTAAACATAAAATGCAATACTGAAAGTAAATAGTTGAAACTCAAAATAATGAATGTATACATGATGTAGGTAGTAATCGAATAAAATAAAATATCACTATTATGTATGTTCAAGAATGGATGATTTCAGAATAATTATAATTCATCAAATCCAATAACAATATTATAATAATTGTTGATGATGACTGCAATATTTCAGACACCGATAATCCCACGAGAACCCCATAGGGAAGATAACAATATATTAATGAAGATGCTTTCAATACGATTAATATACTCTTCTGGAAAACTAAATAAAAGATAGCTACATAATAATTATTAACATACTTTTAAAAGAATCAGAAATCCAAAACATTTTTCTTTTCAAGATTTGTCTTAGTTATTTTATAACCTAACCTAACCGAACGGTTCGTCTGCAACGCCTTGAACAGAGTTAATTCTATTCAAAAAAAGAAGCCTGTAAAACGTATTTCAGGAGTAAACTTTAGAAGTCTAGTTTCCTGTATTACGTCTCTTACAATTTGATGAGCGAGTGAAGAGCGGTCAAATCCAACAAGCAAAATAGTGATAGAAAGGTGGACGATTCAAGTTGAACAAACTAGATGTGAATAAGCATAAATAATGAAAAAGATGAAGATAAAACGGAAGCTGCAAACAAGCTAGCGGTGCTTCTTCCTGTTGGGAGTGCAGACAAAATAAATCCGACAGTTGAGTTGAAGTTAGCGCCCGCAGCCCAAGATTAACTTGTGCATTTTTAATCGGTCGGGCCACGGCGTAATTGGATGTCTCCGTGTTTATTGCGTTACTGTAGTCGGGCCTTCCTGCTATTTAATATGCAAATAACTTGTCTCCCTATCGTGGCAATGCGTTGCCACTAGCCAATCAGCAGTCTGCAATCTAGATTGATAATCGTGACTTTGTTTCAAGAGAGCCTGTCATCAATCTTGAGTGTGTTCAACGTATTATCAGAGAAAATTCATTTTATTTGGTTGGTACATTATCTTGAAGATAGATGAAAGTGTTTGATTTAATAGAGAAGGAACTAATTCAATAAAATTGTACAGTGGATGGTATACTAGTATATAGAGCCAAACGAGAAAGAAATAATTCTTAGTATGGATAGAAGTATAATAAAAGTATGGATATCCACAACATCCAGAAATAATTCAATAAAATTTTATACTAGTGGGGTGAATCAAATCGTTGGAAATAAGGAAAGTAGAGGGAATTTAGTAAGGAAAGTCACTAGAATAACTTGATATATGAATTAAATCAGTTGAAGTTTGAAAGAGACAATTATGTACATACGAGATACTATAAAGACATGTTTTTGGCTTGAAACTTGAAACTGAAATACCTCAAACTTATTCAATTTAAATTGTACAACTGGTTTATTTTGCTGAGACACCTGGGTTGAACATGAATTATTAATGTAATCTACAATAATTCATTGCACTTTTCACAATATTCAAAATGTAGAATCCATTCACTATGGAATATCATTACAGAGGATGAATTCTATTACACTTTTTATCACTTTTATCATTATATTCATCTTATTATATTATTTTATCATCCATCATTCCTATCTTCCTCAGTTCATCTTCTACTTCCTTCTAATACTACACTCTTCTCTATTTTCCTTTCCTACTCCTTCCTCTTTGACGCTCCCACTTCATCTTCTTCTTTTCCTTATCCTCCTCTTCCTTTACATTTTCTACCTCCCCTCCTTCATCACTCCTACATCTATCCAATTTGTGTTTGTTGTTTGTTAAGATTGATGCATGGCATACGGTTGTTTGGCTGTGTTATGGTTTTGCTCATTCTTCTCTCACTCAATCGTTCTCTCTCTCTCTCTTTTTCAAAACACAGATTGGAGACAGCTTGTAGGCCGATAAACTTAACCACCCGTCCCCTCTTCAACAATAAACACCCTCAAACTGAAAAGAGCCGACCTGATTTGTTTTTTCGAAAAATCCGATATGCCTTTTGTTGAAAGAGTTATTCTTGCCCACTCGAGTCTGCTGAACAGCTCTCTGCCACTTAATTGAATAAACATCGCGTCCGCCCCACCTAATTCGACTAATTCAAATTCTTTCTCCTCTGATAACTTTATCTTTCAATATGATAACCGAAAAGACAAATGAAATCTAAGATGTTTCCAAGATGAAGCCCTTCTTCAATCAATACATCGTTTGATATAAGCTTGCTGAAATGAGAGGTGGAATATTCAAATTACTAGATTAATCCATATTTATCATATGAAGCTAGAACGCCTAAGAGCTAAGAATATAGAATTGAAGTTCCCAACATAAAATGATGAAAACGCTGGCTATCCTGAATAAAAAGATTAGAAGTTCAAAAGTTGTGAAGTATGGCTAGTTCATTTTTTTACACTTAACTAAAGTTAAATACTTAACTTAAGCATTTCAATTCATTGAAAATAAATCCTTCAATTTAAGAAGTTTCAAAAAATTGGGAGACATGTAAGAATTAATCCTCTATAAAATATTAACATAGCTGCATCAAAGTGGAACAAGTGGCTGCAAAAAGGAGAAAGAATGAGAATGAGTGGAGGGGAACAAAAAGAAGTAAATTAACAAGAAACAGAAGAAGGAACGACAAACAAGATGAAGGATGTTGATAACAAAATTTAAGAAGAAAAGAAGGAAAAATTACGGAAAATCGATTTGAAATACATTGTAATTATTTCAAACTGTAGTATATCCTCATCCAAATCTCACAGACCTAGTAAGATTAGATTATTATTTACTTTATTCATTATTCATGTACATTACAAAATATATTGACTTAAATCCTATATTATGATAGTTGAAAATGATAGAAAGTTCAGTATTTGATTGATTGAACAAAGCCTAAGACTAAAACAACTCATTTGATTACAAAGATATAAGATTCAATATACCAACAAAATTATTTGATTGCGCTAAAAGTAAGAGAAGTAGGTAACCTCAAAATAATCTTAAGTGAGGCTACACTTGAGCCACAGCACACAGAGTTGCAAGTTGAATGCCTCATTAGAGCTGAATTTCAAACATTAGGGGACCCCGATTTGGAGGATTTACTCCATGAGTTTCTGTGGCACACTTTAGCCTACCCGGCATTGTCTGTGTGTAATTGCTTGGAATAAATGTAGGTGTAATGACACGTGAATACGACTACATACGGGGTGACGTCACACGGTAATGTTCAAATGCAGTAATTGAACTGCCATTACACTACAAGTATAGTTGTACACATGTTTCGGATATTGTATATCTTCTTGGATAACATTTCCTCCTTTTAGACCTCTGAATGCTTTATGTCTGTCTACGAAACGTTATCTATTCATTTTTCAAGAATTAACCTTTGTAAAATTCAGAATAAAAACATGTTCATTACAGGATGCTCATTTTATCAAGGTGTGAGATTGAAAATTAATAACCTTCAATACAACTTTTAACAATGTTCAACAACGTTTAGAAGTAATTTAAAATATAAAGGGTACATTCAAAATACTATACTAAAATGATGTATTATAGTTCATAAGTTCTTATACCTTTGAGGAATGAAGCAGATGCTTCAGAAAAATGAACCAGCTACATTTTAATTATAGAATATCAAATTATTGATTGAAAAATCCGCAATAATTAACTCACAATGTTTTAGTTAACATCGATGATAACTAGTTATTATCATTTTTCCCAACTCATGAGAAGAGATTTTGAACTGAAACTAGATGCTAGCAAATTATCAATTTAATAAACAACTTGCAAAGCTTATCAGTTTGTAACTAGCTTCTGTTTGAAGCTTCCCATTACTTCTTCTTCTACTAATACTACTCCTCCCTCTCCTCCTCCTATTACTTCTCCTTCTACTACTACTCCTCCTCCTCCTCCACCTCTTCTTCTCCCCACCCCCCTCCTATCGCCCCTCCACATGCACGTATTCTGCAACAGCTCAGTCGAATATTGTACACGGTCGAGAGGAAACGCACAGACCTCCAACACAATACACTGCAATGTTCCGCAGCGCTGGCTTCTATAACGTAACTGCTATTATGCTCTGTACTGAGGACGACCGGGGTTGTAATTAACATGCAACAATGGAGGTGGTTCCTCCCATTCACAACTGAATCGCTTAATCCTCGATGACCTATGCCTATGTGTGTGTGTACCAAAGCAATGTGTATTTATTACAAAATCCGTCCGCTAATAACCACCATCATTTCCAATGTTAGATCATTTTTTTCATAATTGACAAGAATCATACTGTTGAGTGTATTACCAAATTCAGAAGTAGTGAAAATCGTTGTTACGAAATCACGAATTCATTTGCTAACTACTGTTATTTACGACGTTAAATGCACTTCTGTCTTAGCTCGTTACTTGCTGTTGAGCAATATCAAATTCAGAAAATGATCACGATAAACTGGCTTCGACAATTGAAATATTGATTTAAAGTTTAGTTTTGCAGCATATAATTACCATACAGTATTTTAAATTTAAATATGATGTAACAAAGTTGTTGAAATGTTGATTTGAAGTTTTGAGTTTTGAAGCTTGTGATGTCTATACTTTTTTCAAATTTAAATATGATGTTCAAAGTTTTTGAAATTAAATTTTCGAATAGGGAACTCAATTTTAATTTCTAAAATAGTTTAGAATAGTGGCGAAGCGTGGTGTACTTATAACCTTATAAGTATACCACGCTTCGCCACGGGTTTAGAACCAGCTAATAAGAATTCCTATTTAGACTGGTTTGAACTAGGTTTTCTGTGACATCTTTGATTTTGAAAAGTGAACTTTTAGATGGACTTGGCTTTTGAACAAGCACATTATAATAATTAAAAACATCATTCAAACGAAAGAAGATTATGATATAACCAACTCACACATGAGTTATGACAGATTGGATCTAAAACACAATACAGTACAGTAATAATGTGATTTGGCCTAGATTCGCCAAAACAATCATACATGCTTGGATCGTCAGTCGAATTGAATTGAAGTCAATTAATGGCTGAATGGTCAATTACATTGGAACATTCTCTGAAATGAAAGAGCAGTTACTGACAAAAACTATCAGTAGAATAGTATTGATTAGTTGCGTTGTAGTTCATGCTATCTTTAGAAGACGCTCAAATTATAATAGTTGAATAAACTGTTCATCAACAGATCCATGAATTTTAAACTGACACGATGATTGTTATCAACAGCTATTGTTTATAAAAACATAAAAAGAACCGTCTAAGATAATCTGTGTTTTTGTGACTATTATAGGACTATATACAGTATTATAGGACTGGGAATGAATTTATTATCATTTCAACTTATTACACATTATTATCCAAATATATGGTTATGTCTTTACAGATTTTATCCAAGTTTAAAATGTATACTGCATTTCATTCACTTCACAATATGAATATGGCTGCATAAGGCTAGGCGTACACCGGTTAGTCAAGACAAGACAAGACGAGATTAGTCACGTTTAGTCACAGTGCGCACATGGTTGCTTGTAGCTCACACACCGCATACATAGTTGCTGCCAAGCTGAATTTATGACTAAACGTGACTAATCTTGTCTTGCTTTGTCTTGACTAACCGGTGTACGCCTAGCCTAATAATGAATGTATGCTTATATTATGAACATTCATCATTGTAAAAAGCAAAGAGGCAATTCATAGTCAGTGTAGGTACCTTAGTGAACAAGACATAGAATAGGCAGAGAATATAAATGGGTACAGTTATATGGTTATAGATACTGACAAAACAACAAAAAACATCACTACAGTATTATGTTATTGTCTATGTTAGGAACAAATTCGTTCTGTAGGAAAATATCTGAGTTTTTGTTCCATATAAATTATTCCCACAAACTCCACATTTTTCCAAGATTTCTACGTACCTACGCTTCCAAATTAAAGGCCTCTGCATAAAGGTTTTTTAATGGAACAAGTCACACTAATGAGAGCTTACAAAATCCTTTCTCTCACAAGAGATCACATTCAAAGCATGGCTTGCAAGGCACAAGCTGAAATTCACTTCAGCATACGCTCATTTAGTAGACCGACAATGTTAAGTAAATGGCTCATCCGGCCCGCTTCTTGTCTCTTATACGCTACTATCACTCACACCCTCTCTTTTCCACCCGTTATCTCAGCATCTACTCTTCTCTTTCCTCTCTGCGTTTTGGCGTGGCCCTCGTTGCCATGACAACCGTTCTGGCCAGTAGTCAGTCATGGTGAGTGCCGATTTACTTCGAGACTAATCGCTGTTTGATCCTTTTCTTCTTTTATTACTTCCTCTCTATCAACCTTCTTCATCTTCATCTTCTTCTTCTTCCTCTAAATATTCTTCAAGCACATCTTATTTGTCTTCTTCTCCACCTCCCTTTTCTCCTTCTTCTTCTTTATTTCCTTCTTCTTTTTTATTTTCTTCTTCTTCATTTCCTTCTTTTTTATTTCCTTCTTCTTCATTTCCTTGTTCTGGTTCCTCTCTTTCTTGTTCTTCCTTTTGCCCTTTTTGTTCTTCTTTTTCCTTATCTTTTTGTTGTTGTTGTTCTTCTTCGTGTTCTTCTTTATCTTAATGTTCTTGTTTTTCTTTTTCTTCTTCATTTCCTTGTTCTTGATCTTCTTTTCCTTGTTCTTGTTCTTCTTTTCCTTCTTCTTTATTTCCTTGTTCTTGTTCTTCTTTTCTTCGATCTTTTCTTGTTCTTCGTGTTCTTCTTCTTTATCTTCATGTTCTTAGTCTAATTATTTTTCTTCATCTTCATCTTCTTGTTATTCACCTTTTTCTCTATCTTCTTTTTCCTCTTTTACTTCTTAAAAGTTCTCCTTCTTCCTCCTATTCTTCATCTTCTTCTTCTTCTTCTTCTTCTTCTTCTTCCTTTTCTTCTTCTCCTCAATCTTTCTTGATAGGGGGAAAGGAGCGGGATGCTTCTTTTCTCTGGAGAAGCATCCTCCATCCGAACAAAAGAGGGTTCAAAAAACATGTGATTTTGATCGGTTTATATTTATTGCATGCCGCTTATGGGGGAGGGAAAAGTGAGTGAGTGAATAATCTTCAGCCGATTTTCACAAATCTTTTCTATTATCTTCCATTCTGGTACATAAAGCTTAGCGCTTTTTGTTTTGGTTTTTACAATTTTCAAAGCGCTGGTTCAAAGTGTATCGGTACGATATGAGAATTCCTCCACTACGTTGCAACCATTTTGATATTGTATGTTGATTGAATTTTTATACATTGAACATGAATAATGTACGAATTCTCATTCTTGATCATTGTAGAGAGTTGTAGTTACCATAATAATTCATTTTCAACCCAGGTGCCCTAGCAAAATTAGCCAGCTATTTTTCGTATAGTTCAAAGACAGCCTGAAACATGGGAGTATTTTTTTACCATTTTACATACCATTACATTAAAATTTACATCAATCAAATCGAACTGATTCACATCACAGATTCAATAGATTTCAACTGACATCATGACCCACGCACAAGTCTAAAACTTTAGTGGGCATTCCCCAACGCAACAACCATATTCAAGGCTTCTCAATAAAATCTAGTCAGGTAAAGTTTACTTTCGGATACAAGGATGAGATACTTATATAATTAAGTTCAATCAACAAAACACGAACCACTTGTTCATACAATCTGTGTGAGCTTCAACAATAATCTCAATACATCTTGAATAAACGAAATCTTGTATCAACATTTGACTAGTGTGAGGTGTTATCACCTATCCAATATCTCATACATGTATCCAAATTTATACGTGCAATTACTTTGTATGGTCAATACCAGTTCATTGCTCTATAACAAAAAGCTCATAAAATCATGTATCTTGAACCACTTCATAAAAATTATTAGTAATAAAAAACAGACAAGGCCTATTCAGTTGTTATCACTCAAAACAGTTGTACGATAACGTTCGCAAGTTGTGATTCGTGTCGAAACCATTAATGAAATCACAGTGCTGAATTAATACTTCAACTGAATGATTCAACAAAAAAAGATAAGCAATTACTTTTCGGAATTATCAATGAATGCATATCAGCAAGCTGCAATACAATTTTTTCTTGTTTTCTTTCTTCTTTTCATCAGTATCATCATCAGCATCAGAATCATAGTCTGCAACACCATCATCATCACAGCCTACATGGTTGTATTGAGATAGTGTTATCATAAAGTATAGAATAGCTGTTTAATCACTTTATTTTCATTCAATATCCCAGTACAGTACATAGACCGTAAAGAGCACAATATTTTACATATCAGCTTATTCCAAGGTCACTTGACGCTAAAGATTCGCTGAAATTTCAAAAGAAGTTTTAGTAAATACTAAATAGATTTTTACGGTTATCATTCAGTTGTCAATGTAGCATGACTGATAACGTGGAGTAAGAAAAAGATTTTTGTTTTCATTTTCATTGTTGTTTTCTATTACTATGGAAAATAATGCACATTGATAATGTCAATTCCTCATTATGTCAATCAATTTGTACTTTAAATTGTTCCGAGAATCTTGTTAGTGAACTGTAACTAATGAATAGCCTTTGAAGATTGCCAAATACCATTCAAATTTGCGGTTAGTTGTATCATCTAATCACTTCATTGTCATTAAAATAATTAGCAAACTAATTGATGTTTATGTTTCAATTTTGCGTTAAAAGTTCAGTTCTCGTTGGAAAAATCATTGTTCCATTTCGAGATTACACTGAAATTGTAGTTGGATATTTTAATCAACACTATGTTGAATTTTTGCATTCGACGAAACATTGAGTGTGATTGTGTAAAAACATTTGAACAAAAGAAACTATTTTATAAAAACCAACAAAACTTATAATGGAAACGAATATGCCGAGAAGGCGTAAGAGGTGTTAATATAGTATGTCTCACTGAATAATGATTATTCACATACTAAAACTAAATTAAACTAAACTTACTGTACAGTAAACTTAAACTGTATTTAATTGAACAAGTATAAGTTGAACAACGAACTAGAACTAACTTTACGTCAAAATGTCTGGAATTCACTTCTACTGACCACTATTATAATGTAGAAATGTTAATACTATACTTGGCAGTAAAAAAAAAGACTGGAAAAAGATGACCCTTGAAGGCCTTGAACACATATGGGAGCCACATTGGCAAGACTAGCCCTTAAAGTCTCTATTGTCTGTTCAGTAATTTAGGACTCTCATTTGTTAGATTTTCGGGGGTTTCCAAAATACGTCCAGCAAGCGAGCAGACAATAAATTGGTTCACAAAACAGAGTGACAGATGGCAGAGAACAGAAAAAAGAAGAAGCAGAAGATGATGCAGAAAAGAGGAGAAAAATGTTAATAGCGAAAAAAGGCAGCGATGAGTGTCGTGTAGCGAAGCGTGGAGAAAGAAGAATCCTCCATTTACCAATTTTCTGTTTTCGGAAATTTCGGGGCTCGTGGAAGGAGAAACATCGAGAGAGAGAGTGATATAATGAGGGAGAGAGAGAGAGCGAGTGAGTGACTGGTTGGGAAGAACTAGAAGATGAGAAGGAAAAGAAAGAGGAAGTGGAGAAGAAAGAGAGGGAGGAGGAAGAGCAGAGAATGGAGGAGGTGGAGGAGGAAGAGGAAAAGTAGAATTATGAGGGAGAGAAGAAGGGGGGGAGGGTGATGGAGGAAGAGGAGATGGAGGAAAAAGAAGATGATGGAAAGGAGGGAACGAGGAGGAGGAGAAGGTGGAGGAGGAGGAGGAGGAGGAGGAGGAGGAGGATGAGAGGAGGAGGAGGAGGATGAGTAGAAGAAGGAGGAGATGGATGAGAAGGGGGAAGAGGAGGAGGAGGAAGACGATTAGGGCAAGAAGTAGAAGAAGAAGAAGCCGACGACCACGACGACGAAGAAAAAAGGAGGAGGAAAAAGGAGAAAAGGCGGAAAAGGTGATGAAGAAGAGGAAGTTGGAATGGAAGAAATAGAAGAATACGATAAAGCAAAGCAGGACAAGAAGGAAAAAACTAAGATGTTGATAGTGTTTGAGACCAAATTAGTCATAACATAAGGATATGATTGAGGAGTAGAGAAAAGAAGTAATGAATTAAAAAAGGAGAGATAAAGTAATGAAAAGAAATGGTAGACAAACGTGAAGAAAGAGAAAAGAAAAGAAGAAGAAGCAGTAAGGAGGAGAAGAAGGAGGAGGAGAAGAAGAAGACGACGAAGAAGAGAAGAAGAAATAGAAGCAAGAAGTAGAAAAAGAAGCATGAAGAAGAGGAAGAAGAAGACTAGGACCACGTTTCAGACAGTCGTCTGCCGAATTGAAATAGTCTGCATTCCAGGCCTGTCGTTCTGTTCAGGATAAATCTCCTTCGCCGTCTTCCTTCTCACCACTTATCTCTCTATTCTTTCTGTCTCTTTCCTCTTCCTTTTTTCCAATAATTCCTTCTCTGAACCTCACACCTCCCCCCCCCACACCAGCACTCACCTCATCCTCCCAAATACCTTTCATCCAGCCTGAACCACTCCATTTTTCTTCGGTGTGCTGTGATCTTTCATTTTGTCATCTTTCTACCTTTCTCTTCTTCTTATTATTCTTCCTCTTCTTCATTTTCTTCTTCTCCTGCTTCTTTTTCTTCTTCCACTGAATAGTTTTCGTCTCAAAATATTACAATGTTCTCTTCCATATATTATCTAGAACTAACACTGCTTTCATTTAGAGTAAGCCAATTTTTTAAATTTCGAGTAAAATGCTGAGTATCACCATAGAGAAAGCATACGTCAAGAAAGCCTACTTCTTCTATGCTTTCTCTATGGTATCACTCGGTTAGTGTTGCTCCTACTTCTAGAATACCAAGTATAAAGTTTAATGGACAGTTGATAATGCACTGTTGTTAATGTACGTTTAAACTTGTATCAATACCATCAAGAACATTTATGATGACAGAAGTAGGTACAAAAAATAGCATACAAGAGTCAAGTCAATCACAAAAATGCGAAATGCAACAGAATAATATGGAGTAATTCTTCAAGGCTAGGCGTACACCGGTTAGTCAAGACAAGACAAGACGAGATTAGTCACGTTTAGTCACAATAATTCACATAGTTGCTTATGAAGCAGCACACACCGATGCAATGACTAATCGGTGTGTGTTGCTTCATAAGCAACTATGTGAAGTACTGTGACTAAACGTGACTAATCTCGTCTTGTCTTGACTAACCGGTGTACGCCTAACCTAATTCAGCAATTAATTATTCAATGGAGCAATTCTTTATGCAGGCTACACACACATTTCACAAACACGGGATCAAATTAAAGCATTCAATTCACAAAAAAACGCAACTGATTTCGGAACATTGTGTCTACCACACAACACCCATTATTGCCCAACTATGCAGCGCTTGAGATAACAACAAGCTCTCAGCCAGGCTGCAGCTTCTCAAGACGGTCCCTAGACTTCAACTACGCCAAGTCAAATCCAAATCCTCAAAGCGGCTTAAGAGAGAGTTGCCGACAGATTTTCAAGAGCCGTAGAGTGTGCCAACACCCTTGGATGAGAGACAGACACATATTATAAGAGCAGATCAGAATGGAGAGCAAGTTGGTGAGGGGGTGGATAAGAGAGAGAGAAATAAAGAGAGAGTGAGTAGTAGTAGCAGTCTGTACCAGCCAAACCCACCCTATTCAAAACAGACCTTATCCTCCATTACACTCGAGCGAGTACGCCGGGCCATAATGCGATGATGTGGTGTCGGGTGAGGGTGGGGGGTATGAAAAGGGGGTGAAGGGTTGCCGATGACTCACCAACCACCCCCCACCCCCTTCCACTACACGGCGTGTGCTCCAGACAGACTCTTATCTCGCAGACTGCACTCACTACCATGTATCTTCTCTCTTCTCTCAGCATAACTCTCTTTTCATGTGCTCTTTCTCTCTATTTTGCTATTATTTCGTGTTAATCCTTCTGACCTTCTCTAGCCCTTTGAAAATTTAATTGTCCCATAGGCCTATCAATTATTATAAAATGTTTTGATCATTTGAATTTAATTTTACATTTTTGTTTAATTACTCCAAGTTTCAACTAAAGTATACTTTTTATTTTTACGGACACGTGTTAATTGGATTAGGCTACATTATTTACTTATCATTTGTGAATATGAAATTCCAGTGTAAGATAAAAATTGAAATAATATTCGATGAATCGTACAAAGCAAAAGCATAAAACTAAAAACAACGAGATCAAGATGAGATGAATTATTAAACCGATTTATATAATCGATCTAATTCTGCCAGTGTCTCCTGATTGGTCGACGCTTCGAAACGTGTTCGACTCTTTCTTCTGCCGGTAGATGGCAGCAGTTGTCGGGTGATTATTCTTGACTCCGCCTGCTGTCTCCTGATTGGTCGACAGTTCAAAACGTAATCGAGTCTTTCTTCTGCCGGTAATTGGCAGCAGTTGTCGTGTGATTATTCTTGACTCCGCCTCCTCTCTCCTGATTGGTCGACAGTTCGAAACGTGTTTGGCTTTTTCTTCTGCCGGCAGTTTGCAGCACTTGTTGGGTGATGAATTCCTTCAAGTACTGATCTTTCAAATTCTTGTAAAGAGATTCCTATTTTTGGTGAAAATATTAAAATCAGTGAACTACTGTATCACAAAAAAACAGTTGGGAACTTAACTAAACTATATAAAAAATATATATAAAACTTCACAACTTCACTATATATTATAAAACTGTAGTGTTTTCTTTTATCATGGAATTCCACAACATCTATATATTGATTATATTAAACTGATATATTGATTTTTATTAAACTGATATTATAATCTAGATTTCTATAACAAATCAATCTGATCTAACCCTGATATTCTTTTCTGTTCTTATAATCTTCAACCACTTCTCCTTCTTCAGAACATACATTCCCCCCTCTCTCGTTTCTTAATATTATCAAAGACGATAGGAAACTATTAAGTATTCTGATTGTCTTTGATATTATATTCTCGCCTCCATTCACTTCTATTTGTTTTCGTTATCATTCTTATTTTCAAAGATTCCTTCCCTGCATTCGTCATACACTCTCTCACATCCTCTCAGTCTGAGGGTTGAGTGTGTTGTAAGAGAGGGCCGACTGCGCCCTAACTCCCAGGTTAAAATAAAGGCAGTCATTCTATTCTATTCTTTCTCTCTCACATACTTTCTCTCTCTCACACCCTCTCTTCTCTTAATATCCACCCTCACCCTTCATCCCAACCATCACTTCTTCAGAGCATATCAACTACAACACTACTCTACCAAAGACAGTCTGTCTGGGAAACAAAGATAATTGAATATCGTAATGGGGGCATGGACCGAGAAGTGTGGCATATAATGGGGTACTTGGACATGGGGGAATATTATTATAGTTTGAGAGACCTCGTCTTGAATTGCTGGATGGTATTAAGTTCAATAGTGTGCCGAGTAATTACGGCCACGTTTTGAATTAGTCTTATCTTCAAGTTCATAACAGTTGGCTGAGACACAAGTTGCACCAAAGACAATTTAACTACTTGAATTAAAACTGATATTTGAATTGTCTTTGGTTGCACGTACGCATTCAAACAACTTGGCAGCAAATATTATAATCAGCACAGCCGGTTGCATGGATAACTTTGAGAACAAATTTATTTCAAAATGATAAGACAATGACGATCGATTTTCAATCGCTCACAAGATTTGTTATTGTTGATAAATAATAATCAGCGATTATTATGAAGAAGAACAAGTCCCAAGTCTCAGTCTCAGTTCAATCTCAGTTCTCTCAGCATCTTCTACTTCATCAACATCAACAACCGAGAGTTATCACATCAAATCTCATGAGACACAGTGTTGTTGAGTACGATATACAGAGTGTTTCAGAACTCCCTACCAATACTCTAGGGCATTGTTCCTGGTCAAAAACCATATCTAAATATCATATTTAAATTGTCCGAAAGTCCTTAGTCACTCACACAGCTGCCATTTTGTTTTTTTCACTTATTATTTTTTATCTCAATAATGGTGGAACATATGGAATTGAAACTTTGCACAAACATTTATGACAACCAGACAAAGCTACAAAAAAATTATGACAATTTTTCAAATCCATAAAACAAAATGGCGGCCATTTAAAATTTTGTTTCTTGAATAACTCGAAAACCGTTGATATTACGAAAATTTTATAAGAATAACTTTTTTTAGTAAATTTAATTACAAATCGATTAAAACCTCATTTGTTAAGATTGGACCAATATTGACTGAGATATTGCAGCTTTAGTGACAAAATGGCGGCCATTTAAAATTTTGTTTCTTGAATAACTCGAAAACCGTTGATAATACGAAAATTTTACAAGAATACCTTTTTTTAGTAAATTTAATTACAAATCGATTAAAACTTTATTTGTTAAGATTGGACCAATATTGACTGAGATATGGCAGCTTTAGTGATAGGTGAGCGCTGGAGGTTACTTGCACCCATTTTTACTGTCTTTAAAATTCACACAAAATGATCTAAAATCACTTTAAAATAACATGCAAAGCAGACGGAGACTGTTGCATTTTTGTAACAGACTTTGGCCGCAAGCCCAGGATGCACTGCAACCAGCCTCCAGCGCTCACCTATCACTAAAGCTGCCATATCTCAGTCAATATTGGTCCAATCTTTTTTTTTTTTTCTGAGGATGATGCCCACATGAGCTCTAGGCTTGTGCGTGGGTAATGAGACGGCTTAACGTCTCCTTCGAAAGACGGAGTGTGTATTTGTCATAAAATCCTTCCGTCAACCAGGCTCGAACCCTGGGCCAATGGATTTTATCTGACTGCTGATAACTTATCAGTCTGACGCCTTAGCCGCCTCGGCTACGAACCATCTTGACAAATAAAGTTTTAGTCGATTTGTAATTAAATTTACTAAAAAAAGTTATTCCTGTAAAATTTTCGTATTATCAACGGTTTTCGAGTTATTCAAGAAACACAATTTTAAATTGCCGCCATTTTGTCACTAAAGCTGCCATATCTCAGTCAATATTGGTCCAATCTTAAAAAACAAGGTTTTAATCGATTTGTAATTAAATTTAGAGTATTGGTAGGGAGTTCTGAAACACCCTGTATTTTTTGTCAATTGGTGGTTATTTGAACATAATTTAAAATGGGAATGTTCAATTCCACATTTAGACACGCGGATGAAGAAGGAGAAGAAGAAGAAGAAGAAGAAGAAGAAGAAGAAGAAGAAGAAGAAGAAGAAGAAGAAGAAGAAGAAGAAGAAGAAGAAGAAGAAAGAGGAGAAATAAAAGGAAGACAACAGAAGTGACCAGGCAGGGCAGAACAGCAGCTGTTATTAAATTAATAGCAGCAATTGTCCTTGTAGCTGGAGCAGCGAGATAGTTTGACCAATCAAGTGGCAGCCTGCCTGCTTTGAAAGACCACTGAGTTCCATGAAGACAGACTGCAGCCTCACCAGCTGCTATCATTCCTTTTTCCACTCTTTGTCTCCTCTTTTACTGCTTATTTGTGTGACGTATCTCCAGCCTATTGTCAATAAACTCTCTTCAGTTTTGCCCTTGGCGTTTCCAGAAGTGAGTCCAAATTAAGCTTGTCATGTTTCAGTTCCTGGATTGAAGAACAAAACTTCGGTCTCCTCCCCTTGTTCTTAACCTTATCTTATTTTTCTTAGTCATCTTTCTTGTTATCAACCTTCTCATTTTCTTTCTTCAACAACAATTCCCTCGATGCTGTAGTAATTAATATACGGCTGATATAGTACGAAAGCAAATTGAGTTTACCCGCCTTTTAGGCTCGTAAACTTTGTTAAAATTGAAAATTCAGAGTTTAAATCAAGGTTAAACTTCAATTTGTAAAACTTGGTTTAAACGAAGATGCTCCATACGGACCTAGAAGTGATATCAACTAATCTAATACAAAAATCAATGTACTGTTACCTTCAAGTGAAGTCATTTTCTAGCAGATGAATTTTATTGATTTTCGTGCAATTAGCGGAAATAGTTATTATTTATTTTATTATATGTTACTTACAAATTGGTAGGCTATTGCGAAGAATAATTACTGTTATTGGAGATTTCTCTTACCTGTAACAAGAAGAAAATTAGGTTAGAAACAGGGTTTCATTCAAATTTGATTGGAAGCATTGACATTTCCATGAATAAAACATTTTATATACTGAGCAGCAATTGCAACACAATAGAAAACATTCAAATTTTGAAATGCAGTAACGAGAACATGAATACTTTTTTCTGAGGGTGATAAATGTCATAACTGTCATATAAAAGAGCAGAGACGAGTTAGATGTGTTTAGAATCAAAATAGAAAAATTTAGTAACCTAATGATAACTGAGAATTGGAAATTATTTTTATGGTGAATACATCTCCATCAGAACATTCTTTCAGAATACGTTACTATGGATAGATACCAAATTCAAATAAGAATTAGGAATAGGTTATATATAGGATTCGTGATATCTGAGTCACTTGATTACCAATTTATAACAAGGATAGAAGGTTCCAATCTATAGTAATCGAAGACCTAATTGAAAAAGTTACAAATTGAACGAACTATTGTCCCGTTCCAACTTGGAAACCAGTCTGATCAGTACTGATGTTCTCTTTGAAAGTTACAATAGACGAAGTTGACAATATCGCTAAAGGGATGAGCCCGATCAAGAGAAACTTCGTACAAGAAGAGGATGAGGAGAGAAGATGAAGAAGAAGAACTACAAAAAAGAAGAAGAAGAAATAATAAGGATAAGAAAGAGGAAGAAATAAGAAGAAGAGGAAACAAAGAAAAGAAGAAGAAGAAGAAGAAGAAGAAGAAGAAGAAGAAGAAAAAGAAGAAGAAGAAGAAGAAGAAGAAGAAGAAGAAGAAGAAGAAGAACAAGAAGAAGAAGAAGAAGAAAGGATAAGAAAGGGGAAACAAAGTGAGGCAAATGATTAGGAAAAGTTAGCGAGTTGCACTTATTTCTGAATCGATCCAGGCCTAAAGACAAATCGAAGAGTTTCTCAACTCAAGTTTGAAAAGTTTTCTTGTCTCCGTGCGGTCAATTTGTTCTTTGGAAAGTTTGCCAATCGGAAATCCGAACAAGTTCCGGTTGAATGAACCTAAAAGCTCACTTTCATCACTAGTAAATAATGGGAAGGGTTTTTCAATTGAATTCAAAACAAAACACTGAGTAGAGCCTAGGGAGGATGAATATCTGGAATCCTGTTTTGTTATCTGTCATCCTTGGTTGAAGAAGATCACTAAAACTTAATAATTCCGCCACTCACAGCGCTTCAATCGCCCGCCTACGTATCTGTACTAAATGCCTTTCCTGGAAAGAAGTAGACAAATTCAGAAGGTACTTAATTTTTTCAAGACGACCAAAACACGAATCCAATAAAATAACTATCAGGATTGAATAATATATTCAAGAATCTTTTCTGTAAGTTTTCAAATGTGTATTCAAACTCAATAGATCCAATTAGAGGCTATTTATCCCAGCTTACCTACAACAAGACCTAATAAAACCGTACACTAAACATTGAACAAAGACAACCGATAGATCTCACGCTGTGAATGTGCTTATGCATCCACTTCTTTTATTTTTCTATCCGCCGTAACTGACCCTGGCTGTGTATGAGAACGTAGACTATAAAACATAGATGACCTTGGAATTATACATGTAGAAAAATAAAAATATCAACGACTGTCTAGCTTTGAAAGTAATTTTACCTCTATCAAATCACTATACTATCATCTTAAAACTGAAATACCATACTAGACTTCTTTATACTGCACGATATAAGATACCATAGAATGATAGTAAATAATACTACAGTATAAAATAGCAGTATAGATGGTAATGTATATTAAATTTCTGTCCTCCAAATCCTATAAAATATATACGGTACAGTATCACTGTCTTTCCTCTATGTTGAAGTTTATCTCTAGAAAATATGCAACTCTCAATGCCGTTACAATTATTATTTACATCAAAGATTAATATTTCATTCAAGTTACGAACTTTGTCGACAAGATTGTTTGCTTATCTTGAGAGCTTCATATATGCAATTAATTTTATATGCGAAAAAGTTTATCTTGCGATTTTCATTGACATTTATTTTAATGCGTTTTCTCGGAAGCTGTTTGATTCATAGCATTCTTTGCTGCGCTACTGATAATTTCTGCAATGCTAAAAAACGTTTTCCTGAATGAATTTTTGTGATTTAAGAAGTAGAAAACGTTTGAAGTGAACAAGAATACAGTATTAGTGAATTGAACTTGTGCAAAACACTACTTTTGAGGGATGGTACAAAAGTGTCCCAGCGACATTCTGGTCCACCACTCCAAGGATTCCAAACGACATTTTGTCCCATTTTCACTGACGACATTCTGTCCCTAATTCCTGAGATGGACCAATATGTCGGCTTGCATGCACGACATTTTGGTCCAATCTATACTCCTTCACTTTCCGGCAACTTGTACCAACGACATTCTGTCCCACATTCCTGAGCTGGACCAATATGTCGGCTCCATGCACGACATTTTGGTCCAATTTACTTACATTCCTTCACTTCCCGACAATGTACCAGCGACATTCTGTGCCACGTTTCATTTTCCGTAATATTGATTTAGGCAAAATATCGACTGTTGAACTTCAAGTCAATTAGGAGTGTAAGTGTTAGTGTAAGTCACAGATCCCAATCCGACATTACATGTTTCAAACATTTTACACTGACATTTGAGTGTATGCAGTCAAGTTTTCGATTAATATGCTTTTAAAATAAAATTGGTATAATATTTTGTCTTTTTCATAGGGTCATAATTAAGGTAGGTTTTAAAGCGATGAAAACAAGGTTAAGTGACTTTTGAAATTGTCAGTATTTGGATTTTTCATTTTCTGTAATGCTTCTTTTTCTCCACTATCAAAATTAAAGAGAAAATCATTATTTTGAGGATATCCACTGGAGATAAAATTAATTAATTATATCATTGATAAGACAGGGGTCAAATCAAATCAAAGTCCATTTATTGCAAAATACAAGTAATGTACATGTATAGCTTACATCAAAACATAATTACATCAAGTTACATCGAGTTACAGTTGATTTGAAAGCAAATTGGTGAGAATTTGAAGCTAAGAAATACAGCATCCTATGAAAAAAGTAAGTTGGACTATCTTCCTTTTCAAAATTTCAATATCATGCATAACCATCTCGTACAATTCAAATTTCTTGAGACAGGTTTTACATTACAACCGACCGGCTCACCGAATTACGAATTTTATACCAATATATATCGATAAGTAGGAATGAATCGATGAAAATATCGATATTACGCATTCCTGTGATGGACCAATATGTCGGCTCCGTGCACGACATTTTTGGTCCAATCTACTCTCTTCATTTTCCGACAATTCTGTACCAACGACATTCTGTCCACATTCCTGAGCTGGACCATATCATGTCCGGCTCCACAATGACATTTTGGTCCAATTTCCTACATTCTTCACTTTCCGACAATGTGTACCAGCGACATTCTGTCCCACATTCCTGAGATGGACCAAATCCATGAAACGACATTCTGTCCCAAAAATGGGACAGAATGTCGCTGGACCAAACTGTCGTTGGGACAAAATGTCACGCTCTCACTTTTGATATCGCAGAGAATAGGAGTATAGTAAAAAAGATCCTTCATCTATAGTCTATCTATTCTCTCTTCTTACTATGGCCACAGAAAAGGAGACTGAATTATGTCTGCTATGGCACACCTTCACTTAGTGACGTTTTACAACATATTTAAAACCCGGGATTTCTCCATCTTCTCATCAGATATTACAATATTAGATACTACATAGGTTATAAAATTTGATAATCACATACTTCAGATCCTCTTTCAAAATCTACAATTCCATACACTTACTGTAGAAAAGGATACCAGTACAAATGAGCCAACACAAACTAAATTACAACAAAACCAAGACAAGATAAGAATGTACAGATAAAAATGAAAACAAAGAACTGAAGAAAGAATGATTGATATCTACCTCCTTCTACAGTGAAACATCAATTTCCATTTTTCCACCAATGAACTCACAGGAAGAGGTTGTGTCTCGATGGTTTAGTAAATTATACTGTATATACAGTATAAATAGGTATTTCAGTGTACAGTGGAGTACTAAATATAGGCAACACTCTGGCTACTACTATGCTATATACTGTCCTGGGTAGTGTATCTTTTTACGCAACTATGTGAGAAGCAATTTGGCCCCAAGGCATTGTTGTCATGAGTCATTGTTGCTGGTATATTTCGGTCACGTCCATCAATATTGCATTGAAGGCCACAGCCAGCAGTTAGGCCTTGGCCCAAGTGTCCTTCCACAGGCCTGTCGCGACACTTACTTATCGGTTGGTGATTTTTTACTTTCACTAGATTCAATTTTTCAACAGTGCTAGGCTATACTTATACAGTGGGCCAATGTGCAATCCAAGGAAAGTAATAGGCAATTTATTATTTCAAGTTTTTCAATACCTATACAGTAGACTAACGTAATTCGTGTAAAATAATAGGCAATTTATCATTTCAATTGCGAAATAATTTCGCTTTCTCATTTGAAAAACTGCAAGTCATTGGAGTTATTTAGTTGTTATTTTATCATTGTAATTGATAACGTACAGAGCAAAACATGTGCATTAACAATTTTCTTATCGATTGCGTTTATTTTAAACATTTGTCTACTTTGACCAACAACAGGTAAATGTGGCCGATATTTTCCTGTTTCAAACTCAAAAATTTAATTTACAGTAATTGTATTTAAAATATTATATTCAACAATACATTTATGTTATTGTAATTATATCACTGAGACGTGAAAGAAAAATACAATCTAGAAAAGACAAACAGGCAGGTACCAAATCTTTTAAAATTCCTGGATTTAGTCACATTGATAGTGAAAATATTGAGGTTGAGTATTACTTAAGAAAATACATTCCATTTCATTTTTAAAAATGGAGCACAGGAACATGAGATTTAACAGGTTTTTTAACTGGAATGATGTGTCTGTAATCCAATTTGATTTATTGGACTAGCGCATTCCTAAACAGGGAGTTTCTCATAACAAATCATCATTGTTTTTCTCTGGTATTTCAAGGTGATACAGAACAATAGCTACTGCAATAATTAATGACGCAGGTGTATTGAATGAACCAATGATATCAGATCATAATTTAGTCAGTTAAATATACGGTATTTTGGAAACTATAAGCACGATGTTTGAAATATAGTAGGTAACTGATTAATAAAATTATTGATTGGATAAAAATACAGTATTTGAAATTACTTATATTAATCTACTACTGAACTAAACAACTAATGTGAGTCTATGCTGCCTATTGGACTACAGAATGAAATGAATACTATGATTATCAGGAAATTAGAAGAGTAGTTGTAATGATATAATAAAAAGTAATAGTCGTGAACCATAAAGTACACAGAATCAATCAATATATGTATTTGAAACGTGTAATAAAACCTTATCTCCAGACGACCTAGTTGAAAAACTTCATTAATATCTATGTATGGTAGTAAAATTCATTATTTTTCGTTTTTTTTCATAGATTAAACCAGTATAATTTTACTATTAGTAGGCCTACAGTGCGTTTAATTTGCTGTGCCAGACCATAAAATACCTTATCACAGCTTTTTACAAAAAATGAAAGATGAAAGTGTGTAAGAATTAATCCACTATGATGCAGCATTTCAATATTGTATAGCAGATGAAATATTGTACATTTTGGACGAGGTAAAAAGCTGTAATAAGGTAATTTTAGTTTTTAATTTTAATTAAAGTTTTAATGTCAATAATACAATTCATTTCCAGTCCAGATGCCAACGAATCAACGAACTATATTATAATCTTGAAAAATAAAACTAGAATAAATCTAGATTGAAGTTTCAATGAATTAAATATTGTAAATGTAATATTCAATTGTTCATTCCAAATCATACAAACAGTAATGTATTCATTCTATCATCTTCATGGCAATACAATTTTACTTCAATATTTCTTCAATAAAAAATAATTCTCATTCACTCGTTACATTTAATGTGATACAACCAAGTACGATTGATTTACAAATTTATTGAACATTAGATGCACATTCCTTTGTGTATCTCTACACCAAACACAACAAATAAATTTCAACTCGACCTGAAACTGCCAAATAAAACAGGCTGCACTTTCCGATGACCGGAAAAACTGGTTTCCGTTCCATGCGACGGACAAAAAATTCACTCCACCACCCCCCCCTTACACTTTTCCAAGGTCACTCACGGCTCACAACTACAGACAATCACTTTACTGCAGTAGCCACTGCCACAATTACACTGAACTATCTAGTGCTCCAATGCTGTAGTGTTGAAGTGCAGTATCCATTGTACTGGTTTACCTACACTGCGTGAGATAATGTTAATCCAATTATAATCCACTAGAGAAAAAGAAAAAGCTCTAAAGAAAAAGAGATTGAGGAAAGAGTATGGAGGAAGAGGAAAGACCATGGCAAAACCATGGAGGAAAAAGTAGGGAGAAATAGAATATTCTCTTTTAGGGAGAAAAATGTTATTATAATGGTGTTTTCTATCACTTTTCCTCTCTTTTTTGGCTAGTTTTCCTGATCTTCCTTCCATGCTCATCCTCTTTCCATATTCTATTGTTTCCTTCTTTCACTTCAATTATTGTTTCAAAGGGTTCTAAATTGGTTCTAAAGAGTTCCAAAGTTCCCTGAATATTTTTTACATTCTTAAAGATTGTCTATAATTATTATAAGATTACAGATTACTAATTTTAGACGATTTTTCAAGTTTGAAACAATTGAAAAGTTTTTCTTGAATGCAAGTCATATTATGTTGTCTGAAGAATATAGGTACTTGGAAATTTGTCATAGAAAAAATCTTTAAAATAGTTTACGAAAAAATGAAAGCTATTGAAATTTACACTATTATAGATCGCCTATGGTTAACAGAAAATTGCAGATTCCCAAATTTTGAAGTTTGAAACCTACAGATTTTCAAAAAGTCATTTTATGTGGTGTTTTGAGAGAGGATGTTTGACTAGAAAAACAATTAGTGATGATGATGAAGAAGATGATAACATTGATAACTAGGATGATTAAGAATAGAATCATGATTAACTAGCTCCTGCACTTTCACCCATTATAGAAACCCAAACTAACAGGAGCTTGTTCAATATTCCCGTACCGGCAAAATGAGAAAAATATCAAAACCCAACCCAACACACTGCACAACTCATAACTTCAGCTGCATTACCGCCCTTCCAATTACAACATGAAACCAGCGCCTGTTCAATCAACATGCTTCAACAAGCACCGCTCACCCTGCGATAATTAAACAGGCTGACCATTACAACAAAGCATGCATATATGCAGGCCAGCAGCTGTTCCATTACACAGCTATATTACAGCTATGCTCCACACGCTATATTAAAGTCTACTACAATCCAATCTGGCACCCAACGTGGGGCTGTGGGACCACGCCAAAGTGGGGACATCATCATAGCGCAGAGACACATCATCATAGGGTGGAATGCGACACAGTGGGACATCATCATAGCGTGGGATGCGCCAAAGTGGGGACATCATCGTAGCGCTGTTGTTTTCAGTGATAGCTTTTGCTTGTCCAATGCCCACGGCACTTTATAGAGGAGTGATGGAGAGTTATTAGAATTTCACTGTACATTGGGAAAGAGGGTGAGGGGTATTTAGTTTGTTATGTAACCCTCCTAAAAGGAGGGCAAGCGGTATCTAGGCTGTTACCGACCATCAGAAAAGGGACGGGGGTGTTTAAAATGTTAAATAACATCAGAAAAGAGGGTACAGGATATTTAGAATGTAACTGACCATTGCAAAACAGGTGAGGGGTATTTAGAATGTTTCCAAACATCAAGAAGCGGGGTTGAGAGGTGTTTCAAATGCTACCAACCACCAGAGAAGGGGTGAAGGGTGCTTAGAATGTTACATACCCCCACAAAAGGGGGTAGGAAGTGATTGGAAAGTAACTAACATGCTGCAGAGCGGTGGAAGTTTAGATTGCAGCCCTGGCGGAATAAATAGTTTGCTAAACGATTTTGAACCCGTTTGTAAACTCACAGAGCCACCTGGTGAGAGATTCGCATTAGATTGGAGGGGTGGATACATGGCGCAGTGCTAATACCCATTAAACGTGCCAGTGAATAAAGCTTCATAGTTTTTAATGGGAGTTTTTTGTGTCTTGCTAACTGCTTGACTTGCTAACAGCTGCTTTTGAGGGTTGATTTTTCCACAGTCTATGTTACAGCATAATTTCACAGAATAGGAATTAATATAGTTCCTCTAGTTATTTTCTACAATTCCTCTATGATTATTTAGGATACTCACGTTAGAATGAAACAACAACAACAACAATAATTGGTGATCAACTGAAGCTAAGTTATCATCTATTCAAATACAAAGATGCCTGTCTCTCAATCAATCATATTTCAAAAATATTCATACAAAATTTCTAGCAACTCTTGAAAGCAAGACTATGATGTTTAAGATCAACTCGTATTATAATATAGAAAATCAATGACAATGACCTGTTCAATTTGATCCTAACTTTCATAAATAATTGAGAATGGCTTCAAGAGGTATGACAGAGATAACGATATGAGAGTGAACAAAGAACAATCAATTTAACCTGAAAACTAGTGGAAAATAATCAATTTATGCTTTGAAAAAGGTTTTAATTTGATTAATACAATCATGAAAACAGTTGAGAATCACCAAATACTAGATAACAGTATAATAATAATGATATTTGATGAGCCTGATTGAAATCTATGATCAAATCCAGTTTTCATCCACTGGCAAAAAGAGATCACCAAAACTTGTAATTTAACCACTTGGAGCGCCTCAATCGCCAACTTCGCTTGAGTCTTGGTCCTATGCATATCCTGCTAGCTTTTCCAATTGATTCATCAATCCATATGTCCACACTGGTCGTTTTTGTATGCTGCGTGGCATGCGGCCAATGCATGCAACGTAAATAATTAGCAGCATCCTTGAGTTGCACACAAAGTAGGGATTGAGTAGCAAGACACAAACAAGAGACAGCAGACAAGAATGAGCTGGCGAAAAGAAGGAAAATAAGAAGAAGATGAATAATAATAACAACAACAACAGACCAGCCTAAAAGTTTGCGTGACAAGCGTTCATTTCAATTGGCAATTACAGTGTCTGTTGGGTTTCGTTTTACAACTGACACGACATAAAAGGGGAAGAAGGAAGGGCCACTTTATACTATCTGACTACTCTAGGCTAAACTGTAGGAGTAGTTTCGGAAGGCTGACAGGTGGTAGAATATGCCTATATCGGTTGGGCTACTTGCCAAAAATGCAGAGGAAGAAGAGCAAGAAAAAGAAGAAGAAGAAGAAGAAGAAGAAGAAGAAGAAGAAGAAGAAGAAGAAGAAGAAGAAGAAAAAAGAAAAACAACGAGGAGAAGAAGAACAACAAAAGAGAAGAAAAAGAGATGATGATGATGAAGATGATGATGATGGAAAAGAAAAAGAAGAAGAGGAGAAAGAGGAAGAAGATAAAAGAATAGAGAGGAGTAGGAAGAGAAGAAGAACAACGAGGAGAAGATGAAGAAAGAGAATAAAAAGATGATGATGATGATGATGATGAAGAAGAAGGAGGAGAAGAAGAAAAGAGGAGAAAAGAAAAATAGAGAGAAGGAGGAGGAAGAGGAGAAGAAGAAGAAGAGAAGAAAGAGAATAAAAAGATGAAGATGATGATGAAGAAGAAGGAGAAGAAGAAGAAGAAGAAGAAGAAGAGAAGAGAGAAAGAGGAAGAAGATAAAAGAAAAGAGAGAAGGAGGAGGAAGATGATGATGATGATGATAAAGCAGAAGAAGAGAAAGAGGAAGAAGATAAAAGAAAAGAGAGAAGAGGAGAAGAACAAGAAGCTGATGATGATGAAGAAGAGGGAGAAGAACAAGAACAAGATGATGAAGGAGAAGAGGGAGAAGAAGAAGAAAACAGCAACATGATAAAAGAGAAGAAGAAGATGATGATGATAATGAAAGAGAAGAGAAGGAGGAGGAGGAGGAGGGGATGGCCGAGGAATAGGAGAAAAATAAGAAAAAGATGATGATGATGAAGGAGAAGAGCGAGAAGAAGATGATAATGGAGAAGAAAAAGAAGAAAAAAAGGAAAAATAACAGGATGGAAGACGAATAATAGGAAGGGGAAGAAGAAAAAGAGGAAGATGAACACGATAGAGATGAAGGAGCAGTAAAATGAGATAAAACAATAGACGAAGAAGTTAGAAAAAGTATATTTACTTGGGGGAAACCATACAGGAGGACCCCCGCTGGACAAGAAAATTAGCACCCACCTTACCATTATCTGTTTCAAATTTCTTTCCAGACCCACTTCAAGTTTTTGATAGGTGAATGGAAGATGATAATGGGATGACTGTGTAACAGTGCCTGAGTGAAGGCATAATGTGTTATTTCCGGTATTAAAATTTGCGCGCATAAAACGGCAGATGAAATGTTTCAGACACAGAGTATGATGAGTAGGAGTGTGTTGGAACAATGCACATCCTGTTCAAATGTAAAAGACGTTTTTCCAAACTCAATATGTAGGCTACATATAACTAGAAAGTTTATAGAACGCTCATTTAGAAGCATAACATGGCTGTAATTTATGTTTGTGCACGGTACGTTTTACTAGAAATAACCATCGGTTTTCATTTATGTGAATCTGTGACTAAACGATAATTTCGTCTTGTCTTGACTAACCGGTGTGCGCCTAGCCTTAGTCTATAGTTCTACTTTGATAAAAATTATGATACCCTATCAAAATCGTTTTTTTTTTTTTAATCGTAAGGCTTTTCATTGGTGGGGAGACCCTTACGGGTAGGTTCCACCTCACCTAATTGCACAATTTTTTGTGTCGGTCACCCATCCAAGAGCAGTCTTGAATGTTTGTTACTTAGCAACCGCTCTCACCGAGTGACCACTGATATTACTAAAAATCGGTTTATACAATCACATAAACTAGGCTAAAAAGAAGATAATGACTTGAATTTTTACCACTAAATCAACTTTAAGGAAAATTATCAATACATTGTAGTTTTAACTGAAATATAATAATAATTGATCAGAAGGATCTAAGCTCCAGAAATAACTTAGAATCATGAATCGTTTTGTCTTGAAATTTTCTTGAATTACATATCAATAAAGATTACAGTTATTTTTGACAACAGAATAGAATCTTTGTATTTTTCACATCAATTAGAATTCAAATCTGAATTTATTGGGATTTTTCACATTCCAACAGTTCAGACGGATTTGATTAATAAACTTTCAAGTTCAAATCCCATTACGTTCATTAATTGCCATGGCACAAATTGACCTTCCCAATGGTCAACTGGGAAATTTTAGCCAATGGTTAATGATCGGAAACGTAAAGCTTCGAACTGTACTTTACTGAGAAACTGTATTGCACTCTTAATAAAATTCCCATGCGATTTAGGCCTAAATAGAATTAAATGAGCAAAATCAAGTGCCGGATTGGCGGGAAAACTGAACGACCGAGGTCACCATTGAAGAAAAGAGTAAACAAGGAGGAAGAAAGGGAAATAAGTGGAGTAAACACAAGAGAGGAAGAAGGAGAAGAAGAAGAACGAGGAGAAGAAGAAGAAGAAGAAGGAGTAGAAGAAGTAGAAGAAGAAGAAAACTCACCTGGCCACGCCTCAGGTTCATATCAAAGTTGAAACCAGTTCCACAGCAACTATTTCAATTTATATACACATATACAGTATAAATTCTATACACAGTACAGTATTCTATTTTTATTTACAGCGAAGACCGCTCCCATAACGCCCGCACCAATACATAATACGCCCTATAAATACAGATATATTACAGCTCCGATTCACAGGTAGACGTCATCTATGTCATATCAATACAGATATACTGCAAGCCCGATTCACAACCGGGCTAATCTACTGGACCGGAAATCTCCCGTTGACTCACAGGCCTACAACTCTCATGTGGCTACGTGTGAATCACACAGAGATAACTGGAAGAATGGTGATAACTTGAAAAACAAATTGATACAGAGTTCAATTTGGAATTAACATGAGTAGAGTGGTGTTGGTGTGCATTTGTGCAACAAGAGTTATGTTCAAGTCGAACAAGTTGAAAGTTTGTTGCTTTGACTGTACTCCAATGAAGTAGTCATGTTCGAGGCGATTTAGTTCGCTCATTTTGCTGAGGTACCTGGTTTTAAAATGTATTATCAGCATTAATACTTTTTTTTAAATGTTTGAATAATATAACCCATACACCTCCATCCCCTATTCCCGAATTTTGATTTTGAACTACAAAATATAGCAGGATTCTTTTAAATTGTCAGAAAACAGCTGATTGATGTACGCTCGTTTACTAACGTTAAATCAACTGTTTTGTGACAAGTTAAAAGAATCCTGCTATACGTAGTCGAATTGAAAGATCAACTAAAGTGAACCAGGTCTCACAAGACAAATAACAGCCCTATGCTTCAACAGCAGAAACCAAGATACAAAAATAAGATTATAATTAATACTCGTAATAAAAATGTTTCACGGCCAGTTGCATGAAAATCCAATTGAATTTAACCGCCGTAAAATGATGTCATCTAACGGACCCAAAGCAGTGCCCAAAGCCACGAAAACCAATGAACGAATCGGAAGTCAATATATGACGTCATTTTACGGGTTACAATTTGGATTTTCGCGTGAAACTGGCCGATAGACAAGAAAAACGCATTGTTTTATCAAAAAGTATAATATACACCAGAGATATTCGACAATTACAGTACAAATGAAATTTTTACAGAGCACATAACCTCAACCTTGGGTGCAAATAGAGAAAAAAGACCAAAACGGATGCTGGGAAGGTAGATGAAATTATTATCATCAATCAAGGCAAGACATTGAAAAAGAGCAAGCTGATGAAGTGGGGAAAATTGCATTTACAACAACCAATGTGCAAATATTTGAGACAAATAGCAACATTCAGCCTATTGTGCAACAGGTGAGCATAACAATAAAAAGTAGATCTTTAAAGAATGATCAAATATTTACAAGACAGTCAACGAGCAAGAGGAGACAACACAGGCTAAGACTAGGCGTACACCGGTTAGTCAAGACAAGACAAGACGAGATTAGTCACGTTTAGTCACAGTACTTCACATAGTTGCTTATGAAGCAACACACACCGATTAGTCATTGCATCAGTGTGTGCTGCTTCATAAGCAACTATGTGAATTACTGTGACTAAACGTGACTAATCTCGTCTTGTCTTGTCTTGACTAACCGGTGTACGCCCAGCCTTAGAATTCAAGAAGTCAAGAAACTAAGAAGTCAAGTTGATTGCAATAGAGAAACAAGAACTAACGAACAGACAAGCACAGCAATACAAGATCAGATAAAATACTCGCTTCATCAGGTATGACAAGATAAAGCATATTAACAACACAAACATCGTGCAAATACAGGCAATACTGACGAACATAGATATAAGTATTGGTGCTATTTATAGAGATGCTACAAGGTGGAACAAGACTTGACAAAATGCAAGATGCAACCTAATAAACAAGGAACAAGACATTTGAAAAGAAACAAGACGAAACAGACAATAAACAAGGCTAAACAGACAAGGAATAAGACAAAATTGACAAGAAACAATACAAAATAGACAAGGAGCAAGGCAAAAAAACAGAACAGAACAGACAAACTGACCGTTTTTTAGCAGCGGCAGCAAAAATTTCGGCATAACGTCGACTGCACGTGTGACTGGTGGCAACAATCGGCGAAGTTAGGCCACGGTGGCCATTGTTGTTGTTGTTGTTAATGTTGTTGATGGTGTCGACAGAGACAGAAACTATTTTCGGTGGGGGCGCCATCTTCTCGCACCCCTCCACCACCTCCTCCTTCTAACACCGACGTCTCACTCCTGCACACATACACACACACACGGTCATAGGGAGAGGAGTTCGTAGGATAAAAACAATAACAAATATTACTGAAAAATACAGAGGAATTCTGAAAATATGATTCAATGTTAGAAATTTGGACATTTTCGGATGAAAACTGTTCCAATGAACGACAAGGCTTAGCGTGAGGTGCCTCAACAATATTTTCAATAAGGTTACCTTACCACTGTTTCTCAATGAATCTATATTATGTATTATTGGATTTTTCAAGGAAATGGTGAGTCAATGAATGGAATGAATCGAAATCTACGAATGTTCTCAAACGAGTTTCAGAACATGATTATATTGATGGTATCAATGAAACGGCTTGAAAATATATACAATCTCGTATATTGGCAATTGAGACTACTTAATACATCAATTACAGCCTGACAACTTCAAGTTCAATTAGAACAATATTCTGCTTAATGACACTGATTGGAGTGCATTGAAGTCACATTACTTCCTGATCGGACCGTCCAATTTACTAGTATTCAAATTTATCTCTACACACATTATGACTACTCCATTTCTTACAAACTCACGACTAAATAGTGCTAGTTTCCTTTTAAGGTAAACTCTAGAAACCTAGGAAATGTTGACTTTAATAATAATAATAATTGATAACCACTTTCTGTTAACTAACGATTAAATTTATCAACAAAATATAACCAGCAGACAATCAACAACTGAGAAAATATCTTCACTTTTCTGTTGACTAAAATTCATAACTATTCTTTGTCTACCAACAATAAAATTAATCACCGATTAACCAGCTGTCAAACAACAATTAAGAGAAACAATTTATGTAAGAATGACGATGTAAAATACAAGAAACTTTAGGAAAATTAATTATTGTAATAGTCCAATTATTTTGAATGTGACCACTTTTGGAATGAATGACTTGTAATTTTGAATAAACATCAATTATTGTCCAATTATGGAGTACAGTTTGATGAACAGGATGTCCTTGTAGTGAATTGGAGTATGGAACAGTAGGACACGATCTCTTGAGAATCTGTGTTGTCTGTAGCTGTTATGGAAACCAAACTGTTTTAAACATCTCAATTACTGTACTTTCATTTGCAACAACAGAACTACAACAGCTACAACTGTTCACTGACTTTATTGTTCACTTCTTGTCTTTTACTTTGTCATTCTTTCTTCTTTTCCTTCTCACTCTTCTACTCCTCTACCCCTCCTCAGCATCCGTCACGTCTCTTCACTCCTAGTATTATTATTACATCTCCTTTCACATCTTCATATTCTTCTACATTATCATTTCCTTCGTCTTCTCCTTCTTCTTCTCTTCCTCCTCCATCTTTTTTCTTCGTCTACATTACTCCCTCTCTCACACTTTCTCTCTATTTTCTTTGGACTTGACGACTCATTGACTTCAATTGGCTACATCGCCTTGAATTTTTAAACGACGTTCTATATTTATGTCACTACTACTGTACTGTGAACTGTGTCGGCACCAAATTGTACAAGTAGAGATTGTACAAGTTTCTCTTTTCTCCTTTCAATATTCTTAATAAACCATAATGTCTATTTGGATTCATTCAAACTATTGATCATTATTTATTAGCAATAACCTCTATACACAACCGAAACTACAATACAGAATAAATATCGGAATAAATTTCAGTTTTCAAGTAGCCTCTGTGTCTAAATGATACAAAGCTGATAAAAGTTATGAATAGAATATTTTCCATAATCCATAGTAAAAAATTTCTTTTGAATCATTGATTTGAATAAATTGGACTCGAATGATAATGGATATGAAAGTGTTATGAATAAAATGTAATGGTAATAGATAAGAATATCCACTAGTTTTTAAAACAACGCTTCCAGAACATCCAAAACTGTCTAAAACTTTGGACCATCGGTAATTACATCAATTACCTACCAAATTACATCAGTATGGTACTCAAGGTGAAACATAATTACAATTTTTCTTCTTCTCATTCATCCTCGATTACTCCCACTCCATCTCACTTTTCATCTCTTTTATCCTCTTGTATCCTCTATTCTCATTCACAATAATTACTCCCCCCACCCTTATACTTGTTTTCCTTCTATCCTCCATTCATTCACCACTCAATTGAACTTCTTTCATTACACGCCATTGATGCGTTGCCATCCATTAAAAAATCAAAAAGAGAGGAAAAAAACACCAGTTCTTTGAAACTGTTCGACAGCACCGCGCTCGCTATTCATTGAAAGGAGGAGAAGAAGAAGAAGAAGAAGAAGAGAAGAAGAAGAAGAAGAAGAAGAGGAAGAAGAAGAAGAAGAGGAGGAGGAGGAGGAGGAGGAGAAGAAGAAGAAGGAGGAGGAGGAGGAGGAGGAGAAGAAGGAGGAGGAGGAGGAGAAGAGGAGTAGGAGAAGAAGAAGGAGGAAGAAGTAGAAGAAGACTTAGAAGAAGAAAAAGAAGCGTGAAAAGAAGAAGTGGGTGAAGAGGATAATGCTCTCTTTATTCGACACAAAATTCCTTGGCTAATGATCCGGATGTGAATAATTTTATAGCCTGCCAAGAGTGAATAGCGAAAATTTCTTTTCAAGGACTTTCTTCTTCCATCGAGGGGAAAATGCGGAAAGAAAGAGAAAGGTACTTGTGAAGAATCTCCAGAGAATGTAAACTGGCAATAACGAATCAACCTGACTTTCCATGGAACCGCAAAAAATAAACTGATTTTCTAAGATAACTCAGATTATATTCTGCAAACCTCATTAGATTAACTTCTTTTGGTGAATTCCTATACTAACTCAAATTGGTAAATTACTCACATCATTATTATCAGATTAATCTTCTTAGATCAGTTTCCATGAAAATCAATAGCCAACTGTAATTCTTGTGATCAAACAGTTTTTCAAGTTTAATAGATAAGAAATGGGCTCATCATTGAAATGGCAACGGTACAACTATTACTATGGTAAAATAGTACAACTGAAGTAGTAATAATATATTCTATTGAATATTGTATTGTTGAGGAAGACGTATCATAAAAACGCAAACAGATAACTGGGATAGTATGGGAGTGATAACATGATAGCTATTTATCAGGTTGGACTCCATTGTGACGTTGACAAATCTATTTCTTATTGTCACACTGCTATCAATAATTGATAACTCTTATCACTTATCACTAGAGACGACTCTATACTAGACAAATAACTCTAAAACAGACTATCATCAGCGCAAACACATTACCACTATCGCTATCAAATTACTACTATATCCACGCTATACTAAAAAAAGGAATGTTCGAACACTGAAAAGTGTGGATCTAAAGAAATTGCAGTTCTAATACTAGAGCAAGTGTGAACAAACCAAATATCTATGTTATACCACAAACTAGGGATAAAATAACACAAACTAGTCATATATACTATACTATTATACTATACTATACTTAGTCTATACTATTGAACGCTGCTTAAGCTAGATGTATAGCTTAAGCTGCGTTGGGGAAAGCGGCCCTAAATCTCAAATAAAAGTTTAAGCTAGTTCAAAGGGCCTGTTTCATAAAAGATTGGAAGTCTTGCAAAACAGGACCAAAATTAATTCTTTCTATAAGTCCAAATATTAATTCTACTTGAGTTGAAATATTAATTGATATAATTTGAAATCAGCATCCAATACTAGTGAATCTCACCCATTCCTTGTAGTTTGTCAATAGATTGTTTCTCAAGATAACTCACCTGTAACAAAACAAAAAGAATTTTAGTATTGAGAATCATAAATAAATTTATGATATTTTATAATTTTATGGAATATTGTCACATTGAAAAATTGTACAGTAAAATACTGCATAACAAATCTTTTCACGCAACGTAAATTGAATAAATTTAATCAAATTGATCACAATAGGAAGGTGCCGGCAGCTTTTACCTTTACCTAAATTATGCCTGCATAACAAGATGTTACAAGGAAAACAAATTATCATGATTATCAAAACAATAGTGCAGAATGAGCAATTGACAAATCAAACTGCATTCATTGTTTAGTAGTGAGAACACAAGAGTAGGCTAGACACCGCATGAATTAATGATATTGTAATCAAGACTAATCTCACCGTTAAAAGGAGTCAATGACTTACGTTCAATTGCACGTGTACTCAGTAATTTTATTCATTGAACGTGAATGAAATCTAATTAGACACAATACCAAATTATTATTCTAATCTATATGAAGCCAAAATTGCTTCAGTGCTTACAGTTATATTTGGAGAGAAAAGTAGCCTGGAATAGAAACAAAGGATGGTACTGGTTCATTTTGCTGAGGTTCCTGGATTCAAAATTAATTTATTTTCATTACACCTTTTTAGAATGTTCAAAGTGTGGGAGAAAGCATCCAATCTACGATATTAACATGACTATAGCAGGATTCTTTTAAATTGTCAGAAAACAGCTGATTGATGTACGCTCGTTTACTAACGTTAAATCAGCTGTTTTCTGACAAGTTAAAAGAATCCTGCTATACATCACAGAGTAAGCTGTAATGAGGTATTTTATTGACAGTCCAGGTGCCCACGCGAAATGATCCTCTAATCTGATTCATTTAATTTGACGCTTGAGTGTAAAATATGAATTTTTCAACTAAAGCACATTACCGAATCTCAATCACCGTCATAACACCAATTGTTTGTACATAAATTACGTCACCAACTTGGGCAAGTAACCAGAGAGTACATGATGTTGGCACAAGACTGATGGTGGTACATGTAAGCGCATACATGATACAGCATGTAAGTCAACTAGCCCAGCCTAGCTGAACATGGTGGCTGTGTTTAGGAACAAACATTTTGGCAGGCCCTTGTATGCAAAAGCGGTGATAAATACAGGAGGCATTGTGTGGCGGGGAATCGGTTTTGGCTCGTGTTTTGCTGAATTTCTCTCTCATTGTCTATTACTTCTTCTCCTTCATACATCTTCTTCTTCTTCTCTCCTCCCTCCTCCTCTTCTTCTTCTCCTCCTCCTCCTCCTCCTCGTTCTTCTTCTCCTTACCTCCTCCTTCTCCTCCCTTCCTTCACACATCCAGCCATTTCAATAGATGGAAAACCACTTTATTGAAGTTTTTTATTCTGTATTGTTGTTTTAATCGAATTAGAGAATTTGAATTCATACTTTTTCTACTTCTCCTCCTTCGTACCCTTTCTTCCTCTCACCTATCTCCTCGTCCTCTTCTATTCGCTAATTCTTCTTATTCACTCTTTCGTCTTGTTTATTCTACTACTTTTAACAAGGTTGCAACTTCTAACTTCCTTCTCTTCAAACTCATATTTCACCTACGATTCCTACATCACTAATCCTTCATCACTTTTTCTGAAATTTTTCTCTTTTCTAATTCTCTCTCTTCCTTGCTTCTTTTCCACTATTTTCTAATAATTTTCACTTCTTTTCCTGAAGATGATGTTGAATGAAAATGCTGGTTGATAAGGACATTGATGGAAGAAAAGAAGCAACTTGCGCTGTAGTGTAATAGATAAGAGGAGAAATAAAAACAAATAGGGTAGAATAGAACGGAAAACAAATAGAAGTTGAGAAACGGAGGATTGATAATTATCAAATCAATAGAAAGAATTATAATAATGATCACGTTTTCAATTGTTAAGCTAAGTGGAAATTTTTAAACTCCTCGTATAAAAATATGACAAAATATTAGTAAAAATAGAGTAGAAGGGAAACAGAGAAGCAAAATACAACTGAGTGATGAGCTGCGGTGTGAAAAGGGAAAAGACGAAAACGATAAGTGGAAATGGTGGTGTGAAAAATGAGAAAAGACAAATTTTCTGGCCACAATTCAGAAGCGGGGAGGGCGCGACGTCAAAACGATGACTCAGCTACGCGCGCGAATGAATAAAAAAGCGCGGGAACCGACACTTTTTATTTGAGAGTTTGTCACAAAAGAATGCTCGCCCTTCACTTGCACACGTCTGGTGCGAACAGGAGAGGGAAAAGAAGAAGAAAAGGAGAAGGAAGAGGAGGAGGAAGGGAATCCTGGCTACTAGCCAAGGACAGCACAATTAATTACGCATATAAACTCAAGTGTGAGAGAGAGATTGATAAAGAATGGCAGAGAATAGGGAATTGAGCAGAACACGAGCCAAAACCTATCCACCACACCACCATTGCATACACAATCAGCGGTGGATACCGAGAAAAGAAGCCGGTTGATACAGAAGAATATGAAATAGAGTTCTTATTCATCAGTATTGTTCTGAGTGGCGAAGTTAGTCCTCTCTAACTCTAACACTTGACAAAAAATACAGAATATGACATTATGTATGACGTATAACAAAAAAAAAAAAAAAACAGTTGAACAAACATTACTATATTAAGCTATTAATAGAAAATTTATTAAATATTGTATCCACGAAATAAGTACTGTGATTGAAAAGCAGTATTAATGGATAAATTCAAGATATTACAAAAAAAGAACATCCCAATATTATTAATGATTATGAACAAAAGTTGAATCCTACACTGAAATCATCAACGAAATACCTACTGTACTAGAAAAGCAATACTATTTGTATAAGAAATCAATAATTGATTTAGATTTCATTGTAATTATTACAATAAAACATTGAACAAATAAAAATTATTACGAGAGCTTATAGAACAATCAGATTCAAAACAAAAACTAATTTCGATGGATTCAAAAATGCTTCCAAAAATCTATTTCAAAGACCAGTTTTAACATAACCAGATTTTGGACTACATTATTATCGAGATAAGATCAGATTAGATTACTTTATTCATGTAGATAACAATAATATTATAACTGCTTAGATTCTAGATTACAGAAGTTGTAAGTATAAGTAATATAATTTTTAACTTTATGAATATGACTAATAATTTTTAACAATATAAGTATTATATGCAATGTGAAAATGTTAATATAAGTGAGATTTATCTACATGAAACGGCGAAGTTTGGACATGTAAATGTCCATTCTTGGAAAGAGAGAGAGAGAGAAACATTAGTGGGCTAGATCTGTTGTTTCTTTCCAAATCTTATTGTTATGAATTGTACATGTATCAATTAATTCATGAACGAACCAACACATACTAGAATGAAAGGACTGAGATATTGTTAAAACCACTACTTAATTACTAATTACCAATTACAGTACCATGGTTTCAAAGCATATCCTGTCAAATCTTCAGCTGTACTGTTGTCTACAAAATCAATTATCAGTATAACAGGATCCATTTAACTTGTCAGAAAACATATGATCGACAAGCAATATCACAATACTCTTAACCCACAAATGCTGAATCTCGCAGATTATTCAGCTATTCTTTGAAAGGTATTCTTTAAAAAGGTCTTTTAAAGACTTTAAAGGTCTTTAAGACTTTTAAGCCTTTTGATTATTGTGTCGAAATCAATGTTTAATTATTACCAAAACAGCTGATTTCTGACAAGTTGAAAGGATCCTGCTATACAAATCAAACAATTTATACTGACCAAAGGTTATGCAATAAAACTATGGTACTGTAATTTGTAATTGGTTAATGAATAGTGGTTCAACAATACCTCATTTGTTGTTTTCATTCATTGAGAAGAAATACCAACAACTTCAGTTCAAACACCTAGTGCTCTGAGACTTCATTCACAGTAACCAGGAGCAACAGAAACCAAACAAAACACAGATTTCTCGTTATCAAACACAACTTTGTTGCATCGACCAAACAAACGGTAACCAGCGCGACACGACGCAACGATTCGCCCGTTAATTGCAAACTATAAAGGCCCACGCACGCACGCACACAATCGAAAGTTTCGATTTTGAGTCAGGACTTCGCCCCCTCGTGTACCACCACTAACAGTAGGCTCGTGCTTGCCTAGGGCTTCACAACACAACTTAGGGGGACTTCGCCGCTGATGGCTCTAGCACGCGACAATAGGGGAGGCAGATAATGAGATAAATGGTGTGTGAAGAGAGTGAATTAGAGAGTTATTAGAGAATAAAATAGAATAGAATACAATGACTGCCTTAATTTTTGCGAGAGTATGTGTGTGTGAGAAAGAGAGTAAAGTATACAAAAATCAAGGGAGAGAAAGAATAGAATAGAATAGAATGAGAGGAGGGCGAAGTTAGGGCGAGATAACCCTCAAGAGAGAGAGAGAGAGAGAGATGGAGAACGAGTGAGTGCGAGGAGGCGAGAAACACACACAATTTGAGAGATGAGTATGATATAAGATTAGATAATGATTAGATATATAGTGATTAGATATAATTAGATATATGATTAGATAATATAAGAGCTTTATTATGCACATGATTAGATAATATAAGTACATAAAATTCAAGAAAGAGAACATAAGATATTCCTGCACAGATCTAATTTACGATAGTTATTCATAAAAAGTAATTATTATTCTATGAATTTAAATTTTACAAATTATAAACCTAATAATTACTCAATGTTATGATTATATTGAATACACTGTGAATATAAGATTGAGATTAAGATTCTAGATTTTTTCTAGAATTTGATTAAATTTCTACGTAATTCAATTTTTGGAACAATGATATGATGAATAGAAGAGAATTACACAACATTTAAGAGAGAAAGAACTTACGAAGCTTCAAGAATGGAGTGTATGACGTATGAGAGAGAGTGAGAAGTAAACAAATTTTCAAGAAAGAGAGAGAGAGAGAGTGTGAGAGAGAGTAGGAAGGGAGCACCCATATGAAAGAGTACCAGGCAGCGCGTAGCGAATTAAAAGGGGGAGATTCAACTTGGTACGATTCGTTCCTATTGTAGAACCATGTGTGCTTCAAATATAGATATACTCATCATTCAACCAACTCTGTTATCAACTGTTTATACAGAGTGTCTGAAAAGTAGACAGATCTTGAAAAATTGTACTGTATTTTCCAAAACTATTAGTACCAAGCTCCACAATAAGCTCGTGTCATCCATCACAAGGCAAACGTTTGCAACCCTTTTTGCGAGGGAGGGTAAGTAAGAGGGCAGCAGACAGGTTTTAAAACCTCATTAATTGGATGACCCTCGTATATTTCTCGCCGAACATCAGCTGACACTCACACGGCATGGGCCCTAACAATATTTCTAACAGTGAATGAGATTATATCTATATATACACAGACAACTGCAACAATTCACATGTGCCAGTATACGAAATAGTAATAATTATTATAGATATACAGTATAACTTGGCTGGTTAGTACATTTTGTAAAAGCACTTGGATTAAAATTAATATGAATTACTTTTATTACGATTGATTAGTGCTATTATTGTATTTTACAAATGGAACTACTAACACAGAGAGTCACACAAAAACTACAATCCAACTATGTAAACAATACGATTTGAAAAGTGTACAGTGACATTCATTAAATATGACGCTTGGCATTAGATAGATAGACAGATGAAGAGATATCATGTCTCGACGATGCTGATGACCGTAGAGTATGATGACAAGGAAATAATATCTCTCTATCTATATATCTATCTAACTCCAAGGGTCGAATTAACTGAATTTGATTGTACAAAAAAGATGCAAAACAAAATCATAAGAAGAGAAAGAAACTTGAAAGAAGAACAATAATACCTCGAAATCAACTGAAGAGGAATCGACAGAGTATACAAAAAAGATGCAAAAAGGAATAATAAGAAGAGAACGAAACTTGGAAGAAGAACAATAATCAACTGAAGAGCAATCGAAAGAGTATTACAAAAATAATGCAAAATGAAATCAGAAGAGGAAAAAATTGGAATAAGAACAATAATCACTAGAAATCAACCGAAGAGGAATCGACAGAGTAAACAAAAAAGATGCAAAAAGGAATAATAAGAAGAGAACAAAACTTGGAAGAAGAACAATAATCAACTGAAGAGCAATCGAAAGAGTATACAAAAAATGCAAAATGGAATCAGAAGAGAACGAAACTTGGAATAAGAACAATAATCACTAGAAATCAACCGAAGAGGAATCGACAGAGTATACTAAAAAGATGCAAAATGAAATTAGAAGAGAACGAAGAACAAGAATCAACTGAAGAGGAATTGACAGATAGAAATAAATAAGAACCGAATCACACAGTGCACAACAAGCCAACCATGAAACCAGGGGGAAAACCGAAGGAAATGTTTGCTACTACAGTACATGCGGCATTCTCCGGTTGACGGTTTTGGTTATCATCACACTGACTTGGAGTTGCGGACAGCTTGAAATGGCATTTGAGTTGAACTGGCTGGTTGTGGCCACAGTAATATATCTATAGCTGTATGGTTGTGGCTTGCAGCTAGCAGGTCTGTCTGTCTGTGGGCGTTGAACTCGTTCTGTGAACTAAACAGGAAACTGGTGGTTCAGGCCTCCGTGGCCTCCACTGCGCTCGCTGAGAAACTCACTCACGCCTTCACCTCACTCAGCTCTGTTCTCCGTCATTATTCTATGTGCATTCTGGCCGCTCAACTAGCATTAGTTCACCTCAACTATAGATGATTAGAAACAACTGTCGAGACTTGAGAGATGTAGACTCCGCATTACATTATTTAATACACATAACATCATTCGATGAGGATGAACCAGCATTTGTTCACCTCTTCGATAGTTCATGAGAAATAGGTATATCAGATTCATTTAATTTGACGCTTGGCATTAGATAGATAGATAGAAAGGTATTATTTCTTTGCCATCGTACTCTACGGTCATCAGCAACGTCAAGAAATAATATATCTCTACCTATCTATCTATCTAATGCCATGCGTTAAATTAAATGAATCTGATTATACCAACTCTTGAGTGGAGTTGAAGATTGAGGAGTTCTGAGAGGCAGAATTTTATTATAAGTTTTGGTCAATAAAAGGTTCGAATTCACAAATCAATATAGGTCTTTACCATATAATATTCATTTATGAATAGTCCAAGTCATATAATATTGTTACAGGTAGCACTATCGGAATGAGCTTTGACAGCAATTAAACTCTTTCGAAGTTTTCCATTGCATTACAAAAATTCGATCCCGTACATAAACTTTTAAAACCTCAACAAATATTGCATTTTCCATTATTATTACTCCGGTGCTTTCAAATACCGTATTTACGGTCTTCACTTGAGGTTCGAGTGACTCCACCTAATTTTCATCTCCAAACAACGCAGAGAGAAACTCAAGTCACATGACTGCACTATTCACCTGGGGCGGTGTACGCATGCTATACTACAAATCGAACAAAACAAAGCCGTCAATTGTTCTAGTACAATACAACTGGTGCGCCTAAAATAGAAGACAATGAGTCTCTCTCTTTCTCTCTTTGAGAGCTTGTATTGCTGACACACATCCGGCTTGCCGGTTCAGGTTCAAACGATTGAAGCGGTCACCTTCCCACATTCAATTGCGCCACACGTATACAACTACAATGTACTGTATAATTACTTGTACTCTACTGCAATATAATTTTGAGCTTGTGACATTACATTGATTTACAATAATGAACTGAATTCTTTTAAACCAAAGCTAAAAATGTTCTACAGCTACGAGCTCATGTACTATATTGATAAATTTACTACCCTTCAGGTAAAAATATCTTCTTTTTTAGGCAGCGTTAAAGTTACGAGAAAGTGAAATACGGTTGCCAGCGAAAATGAACACTGTAGACATTCCCTATGTCCACACTTGGTCGATGCTTGCAGCACAGCATCAAGCACAATTGCCGCATTGTAACAGAGGATTATCGCATCCAATGTAATCGCGGCTTTAAAGCTTGGAAATTGGAAAAGCTCCTGGAATATCTCAAGAATGATAAGTGTGGACCGAGAGTATTCTTAGAATAAGAGTTGATGGCAAACATAAGAAGAAGATATAAATGTAAGAAGTATATAAATATAGAAATATAATTAAGAAGAATTCAATGAAGAATGAAAGATCATATAAGTCAGAGATCGCATAGCTCCATTTCAGTTCCACTTGACTTCACTCACATCGACATATTCTAACTACTAGCATAGGATAGTCGTTAGTAAATAGGAGATAAAGTAGTAGATATTTACTATGCTATTTTTAGTAGCATTATATAAACTACGGTAGCCACCCAATAAGTCATTAGCATTAAAATTATAATAATCATCACATGTGCATAAAACACCATCAACCTATGCTGCTATACATATTAATTTGTATGATAGGGAGCGAGAATAAGACCACTTAAACAAACAAAAACCATTTTCAATTGGCTGAGGCCCGAATATACAAATGTACAATTCTTGTTACAGGTTTTACGAAACGATTGTAAAAAATTGATACTTTTTGATGATACAGGCATGCAGGCCTAGATATTTGAAATTTGTGAATAAATCAGCAAAAGTAATGAGGCCAAACCAACAAGAGTTCTATGGTACTCCACTTGTTTGCACCAGGAAGAAGTATAGCGGTAATCGGTGCACAACTTGGCAACGTCGCACAGCTCAGTTTACTACCCAGGTCGACCTTGGCAACTCACAATCACTTTATCAGCCTTTCTCTCTCCTTCTTATGTTTCTCGTCTCTTTCACACACATTTGTTCATCTAGTTCTCCTTTATATGCTTTATATTATCCTTTATGCTTCGATTTGAACAGGTCAAATCAATCTTCGTCAATTCCTCTTCCATCTCTTTTCCTCTCCTTGTTTCTTCTGCTTCTCTTCTTCTCTCTCCTCTTCCTCTCACTTCAGTCATTTCCACTTCTTCGTCAATTCCTCTTCTATATTTTTCCTCTCCTTGTTTTTCTGGTTTTCTTCTTCTCTTTCCTCTCTCTTGTCTCTCACTTCAGTCATTTCCACTTCTTTGTCAATTCCTCTTCCATCTCTTTTCCCTTCTTCATGCTTTCCTGGTTTTCTCTCCTTCTTCCTCTTCTTTCCCACTTCATCTGGTTCTCTCTCTCGTCTCCTATATTCTTATTCTCATCAATTGGCTTCTTCGAGATTGAAAATCAAGTAAAAACAGTAAAAAATAAGCTATCATAGAAAAATCTTCGCCTCATCAATACACTTCTCCGAAATGGTGAATTGGAAGCGCACAATAAAAAACAGAAACCATAGAAACATCCTGTACCTTTTTCATTTTTCTCCTTCTCTCACAATCATTATCTCTTTATCTCCTACCTCTCTCATCTCATCAATTTGCTTCTTCGAAATTTAGAATTGAAAGAGCACAATAAAAATGAGAAATATGGAGAAACAACTCTACAGCAAGATCGCAGTTGATAGAACACAGAAATAATGAATTATGGAATCCTGTCATTGTCTCAACAAGTATGCTTCCTCGAAATTGAGAATTGAAAGAACACAAAAAATAAGAAATAGAAGAAACAACTCTATGGCAAGTACATTACAGTATAACAAATAAGAAAGAGAAGAAACATCCTTCTCTCATCTTCTATCTTCTTCTCTCATACTCTGTCTTCGTCCTTTATAATCGTTTCGCCAGCTGCGAAATTGGAAATTAGAAGCAACAAAAACGTCAATGATAGCAGACGCAATTCAAGGAAGTGCTTTTTGTCGGCTCATGCTCGCACTTGTGAGATAAATTGGTGTAATCCACAACTGACTGGGACATCTATTTGAAATGGAAATGGTGAGTAATCAAGGCTAGCAATGATTCTTTGAAAATGATTACTCTTTCGCGAATTACATCGGAGTGAATCAGATGGGGATATTCGGAAGATATGCTATTAAAGTCTAGGATCATTGGGGGACCACTATTAAAGCTATCAGTATCAGATAGAAATCAAGAAAACAATATGAGTATAGTCTAATCGTGGTATGCTTGGTTGGTCCTCAGAAATATACGATAAGCAAATAAGCATACAAGTGCATTCTATTATAGCTTGGAATTAGTTTCGATATGAGGGTGAGGAATCACTCCAAGACTTGAAAAACCCTCGGCTTCTCAAGTTCAGGATTCATATGGGTAGTCCAGTAAAGTTATAAGGATTGGCTTGAAAGCTACAAGAAGGGTTTCTTGAATAAAACCTTACAATAGCTTGGAATTAGTTTGGATGTCTCGATTGAGGTTGAAAATAAGTTAAAATCATTGAAAAATTCTATTGATGCTTAGGATCTATGTAGGAGTAAGAAGTCTATTATTGCTATAAGAATCAACAAAAAAGTGGAGTTTGGAATTGAGTTTGACACCTTGATATTCCCGTTTTTTTCAAGTTGAAAACTGAAAAAAAACTAATGATAATTATAACACCTTCACCAGAGATTTTTTCAATTGAGTTAAATTTTATCGATTCTCCAAAGAAGAAGGCACCAGTGAGAGAAAGAGAGGTTAGATTGGATTGAATTACTTTATCCCCACAAAATATTTCTAGGGAGAAAAATGAGAAAATAAACTGGTAAAGAAGATTGAGACACTTCACGGAGAGTTTGAATAATATAGTTCAATCCAAAAGAGCAAAGGAATACTGACTGACCATTGAATTATTAATTAATCAAATCCTGAACAAACAAAATAATTGATGAAAAACTGAATCCACATAGAGGAAATTACTAGAGAATGCAGAACATGGAAAATTCAGAACAAAATGAAGATAAAAAAGGAAGAGGAAAGGAGATGGAATCAAAAGTAACCCAGACCGCGGAAAGCGAATGAAAATGAAAGTGGAAAATCATCTTCAATTATCTTTCAACCTGGTTCCCCTTCTTGAAAGACCTTATTTCTACATCTTCTATTTCTTCTTCTTCTCCTCCTTCTTCTTTTTCTCCTTTTCCTTCTTCATCTCCTTCCTATCTTCTTTGAAAGGAGCTCTCTGAAAGCCTTCAGTTGAAGAGGACTCCAAGTTGGCTTCCTGAACCCCACCAATCATTCTCGAGCATCTTATGTCAATAGAAAGGATTTTTACGAATGAATTCATTTCGAGCACACTCAAGATATACGACAAGAATATGAAAAATTCTCGGGAAGAATTCATGCTTGAACGAAGAAACCTCATGAATTAATCACTCCAAGATGTAACAAGAATAAGGACTAGGGGAACAATTCGATCAATTTAATTGAGCGTATAGCTGGTTCATTTTGCTAAGGCACTTGGATTAAAGACGAATTATTAATGTTATTACAGATCAGTAAAATCATAGAGAAAGCACAGGAGAAGCATATCTTGCTTCTATAAGCTTTCTCTATGGTACAATACAACTTCCTATAATATTGTGTAGGAACTCATTCACTGAACATTATCAATATACATTTAATGCATAATGTACAATAATGGATGAATTCTTATACTCTTTAAACATTGTTAAATGCTGTAAAGAGGTAATTCTATGTTAGTCCAGGTGAAAGGGCAATAAAAACCAGCAATACACAACTCGAAAAGGATGTAACAAATTAATACAGTATTAATATTTCATCTATGTAACTTCTCTATCTTTAACAAATTTCTTGACACTGAAAATTTCATTGTTCACTCAGTAACATACTACTATTTACTACTTACTATTACTACTATTAGGCTACTTATTACTACGAATTACTACTCACTTACTGTTCATTCACTTGGTAAGTTACTACTCATATGCTTCAGTATATTACAGATTTACAGTACAAAATTTTTGATAATATATTTTATCTTCGAGTCTCTTATTTTTTCTCAATCCTGTATGAAGCACTATTACGATGTACAAAACTGGGCTCAATCAACTTGAATTTGTCCTAATTCCCCAACAACTGAATTCAATACAAACAATGATTTAATCTTTTCATACAATCAATGAAATCGGTGAAATTACATCAAGAAGCTATACAAAAAAAATTGTGAATGAATGAACGAACGTCATTTCAATAACAACAAAGCTAATAAATGAATGAATGACACTCAAACAAAGTCCACTTTTCCCTGTATTTTCTTCCCAATCTCTATTCCTAAAGTATGACGCCAGCTTTCTAGCGATCAGTCTCTGTCCAATTTGTCATCAGCCCAATTCTGATAACATCTACATGTACCTTGAGTTTATTATTAGTTACTGACACTATAAGCGCCTATTTTAGAGACCAATGACGTGTTAAAGCGGGCCAAACAAGGACTTGGTTGTCTAATCGCTCTTTAAAAGCGTGAAAGTGGAACATTAAATAACTAACTGTACTTGATTTGAAATTGAAAGTGCTACCGTTTTCCACGCTTTATTGATCCGTTTACACCGTTGTAAAAACGTTGGTTGTTGAATACTTCAAAATAATGAGTTGTTCTGTTCTTAATAATAGAGTAGTTGAAGTTTTTAGTTGGACCAGTTTTTAATAGATTTTGCAGAGCAATTATTCATCTATAATTTAAAATTGAAAGTGCCGATGTTTTATTGGATCGCTTCCACCACAGTATTATGAAGATCTCCTTCTATATAATATCATGGTTTCCACCTCTCTTAGAAAGCTTGGATTAGAATGCTCTAAAATACTGAATTATTGTCCTTTTTCTAATACACCTAATTTTCAAGTAGGACCAGTTTAGACTTAGGAAGACAATTACTCATCTGTAATTACCATTGAAGCTATTAGAACCAATTAAGGGAATTATAATATACTATTCTCTACTTTTTAAACGTTCTTTAAACGGTTTCATCAGTAATTTATTGTAAGATTATTCAAACCAGTCTTTTAAACGTCTAAAATTTCTTTACAGCACGTAGCCAGTCGACTAGTTTTCAGTGTTATTTCTGGAATAATTTCAGAGTATTGTATTTTGAAATAGTAGTTGATGTACTACTATGGATGTTGTTTTTTCTGTAGATATTTCATCCACCCACTACGTGCTATCCAGCAATGCAGCTTCTGCTGTATAGAGATCTATTCTCACACAGTATGTTCTATATCTACATGACTAAGAATATCCATAGTGATAGAAAATTTTTGTTCTGAATATAATATGTTCTATTACTATGGATGTCCTATATTCTATACACATTCCATCTACCCAATAAGTAACCATCTAGCAGTATGGCCTCTGCTGTATAGAGATCCTATTCTCACACAGTATTATCACAGAGAACAGACTTAGTAAGAGAACAGAGAAGAGACTAGACTCTAGTATTGGTATTAATACCCTCTATGGTACTGTATTATGTTCTACATCTTTAAAACTTGAATAAATAAAAAACTAAACTTAAAATATCCATAATAATAGATCATCTATTCTGAATATAATATGTTCTATTACTATGGATATTTTTATTCTATAGATATATCTCTACTCGCTACATAATCATCCTCTTCTGAACAGAGATCCTATTCTCAAACATGTATAGAGAGATCCTTTCTCACACAGTATAGCAGGATTCTTTCAACTTGTCAGAAAACAGCCGATTTAACGTTAGTAAACGAGCGTACATCAATCAGGTGTTTTCTGACAATTTAAGAGGATCCTGCTATACTTCTGACTCACACTAGTAGCACAAGAAAGGTCGCCAGGTTGATGAATGATCAGCTGGTTCAAATTACCGTTTCCAGTGCCCACTGGTTTCAGTCTACAAGGGAAATACTTTTCATTACACAGCCAGCATGTCAACACTGAGAGGCCTACTGGCTGTGACGTCACCAGCTAAGCATGCAGGTGTACTAATCTGTTGACCTAGATCTTGCATTTCAACTGAGCGAGTAACCAAAAGATGAACTCTCCATGATATTTCATCAAGTAATAAGGACACTCCTTTTTAATCTTCTTAGTAGGCCTTCAGTCTTTATAAACATAGATAATATTCGTATTGTGTGATAATATTATTGTAGTAATATACATTTAGACATGACTTTATAACTTTATAGTTCAGATTTGGATTTTTTTTATCGTATGGCTTTTTATCGGTGGGGAGACCCTTACGGGTAGGTTCCACCTCGCCTTATTATTATTTTTTTGTATCGGTCACCCATCCAAGAGCAGTCTTGAATGTTACTTAGCCACATGATTACTTAGCAACCGCTCTTACCGAGTGACCACTGATTTGGATTACTTTATAATTATAATGCTTATACCTTACGGGCGGAAAGACCCTCTTGGGTGATCTGATTTGAAATTTAATATCTGAATAATATTACAAAATATTAGAGTATTAATATTATAATATTAGATGTATCAATGATTTAATACTCCTTACAAAAAAAATCATCTGTTTTTCAATGGTGTAGAGATCCTTTTAAAGGTAATTCAACTTCACTGTCTCTTTCTTCACTTTCACTTTGGGTGATCTGATTTGAAATTTAATATCTCAATAATATTACAAAATATTAATATTATAATATTAGATGTATCAATGATTAAAAAAAAATTTCATCTGGTTTTCAATGGTGTAGAGATCCTTTTAAAGGTAATTCAACTTCACTGTCTCTTTCAGGATATTTATTTATTCGTATGGTTTTCATTCAATTCCTACATCAGTCTATTTTTTACAAAAATCGGGTTACAGACCCAGACCCTTGTCTATAAAGCATATAAACAAAAATACTTAGCATTGGTAAAGAAAATTTTTCAAACAAAAACATATAAACAAAAATACTTAGCATTGGTATAGAATTTTTTTTGTAATTCTTCAAGAGACAATTTACAATAATTGTCCTATTCTGAGCTGCTTCAACCTATCAATAGCTTCATGCAGCTCTTTGAGGTCTCCCTGTAATGGATGGGACACTCCTCAGTGATGAGGCTCGCTCATTGTTTGTGTTTGGCCACAATCACACAAATCTGACTCTCGATACCCCACCTCAGGTTATAGGAGACCTGATATAGGGTCATATAAGTTCTAGGGTACTGCATCTTGCAGTTGTACAAGTGGGTTCCGAACCAACAGGTTAGCGATGATAAAGCAGATGTGATTTTTTCCATGTCACTCAACAATGAGGAGTCCCATGTGTTAGTGACTTGACCACATGATTACTAAGTGATAATAAAGGAAATGAAGAGCATATATTTTGAACCGGTCACCCATCCAAGAGCTGTGCTGAGTGTTCGTGTCTTAACTTCGTGATGACTCAGCAACCGCTCTCACCGCTCGGCCAATCAGAGCTGTTAAGAATGTTTAGTAAAATCTATCAGTTAAGTCTTTACTTTGCAATATAAAGACAAAATGCTCATAGTTTTCCTTACTGTCTCCGTAGCTTTTCTTGCGAAGTTGCAAAAAGAAGTTAGTTATTAAAACGACTATCAGTAACTGAGTTAAGTAAATAAATAAACAACAAAATAGGTTGAAAATATGGACCCGAGGTTTCAAACAGCTTTGAGTAAACTGATATAGGTAGTCAAATACCAACAACAAATATATTCCAATTACTAATCAGAGTATTAATAACAATAATACTGTAATAATAATCAATACTTATCATAGTATTAATAACAATAATACTGTAATAATAATCAATCATGATGATAATAATGATATTGATAGCACACAATACAGATAAATTAATATTAATAGGAATTATGATTCATTCATGACTCAGTTATGTGAAACTTTGATGTGATTTTAAAAAAAAAAACTTCTGAAAACCTTTCTTTAGATTTTATGTAGTTTTGAGTTAGGACACAGAAAAATAAGAAAATAATATATCTACTATATTCTCTCCATATTCGCGTTAGATAGATTTCAGGAATTGAAATGAAACAGGAACCAACAAGTGAGACAAAACATCAGCCCAGTAATTTTGATCAACGCAGGAGATCTTGAAAAAAGACGCAAAGAGGCGAATATTGAGCCAATAGCAGGGTACCAAATCTATATTTGGACGCCCTGAGTACCTCCCCATGCAGCAACATTAGTCAGATGAGATAATAATACTTAGCTAAATAAGAGTGTTCAACATTATTAATGTTGGCTGAGGCACAAGGCAATCTATCAAGATATAAGCCAAAAAAGAGCTCAATGTAGCTGGTTTGAGAGAAGAAACAACTATATTCAATATAAAGGATATATATTCAATGCTATTAACCTGTAGGTTAATGATAAAATTCGGAATATTTTCTGATTCAGAGAGTATATAAATTCACTAAATTTTACTATACTGTATTAGGTAAATGCTACCCTCCCGCTCTCACATAAGTAGTGTCTTATAGAAACTCAGCTTTAAAACCTATCCAAAATCAAAATAATTTATCTTTCTCACTTACTACTGTAGCTCTTTATCTTATTAAAAACAGAAGACAACGAAAAGACAACAAACCAATCCATCTTTTCTCGAGGATAATAACATAATATTATGTTAACATTTAACATGAAAACGCACTTAACGTCACACTTGAGTCTAGACAAAAACATGGTTGAGATAATGTTTCCGAAACACGAAATCTTATCTAAAAAGGATGTTAGAATCCAGTATTTAGAGCTGAAGTTATCATTCCACTAATTTATGTTTGTTTTGCGTCGTTTAAAAGAATATACAAATCAGTACTAAAGTTTATGGAAGAAGGTTTACGGTATTTGTTTTTTTGTCGTAAAATTAGTTTGATATGACTATCAATTTATTCGACAAATTGGTTCCTTATCATTGGTGATAACAGAAGAGAGTACTGAAGGTTTGACACTGAATGTGATATTATGGAATAATAAACCTTATCATCAGAAAATGGCTAATATTCCATATAATTTTATCAAATTTTGAAACAAAGAATTGAAATGTTACGAAATATCTGTCAATTTCTTCCCCTCAACCCTATTCATCTCATTTCTTCCTATGTTTCTAAATTGTTCATTTAACAAAAGGAAACAAACGAGTTCGAGTTTTCAAATTAATGAATTATTGATAATGGAATTGAAAATTAATCAATAGAGGACCGGTACTCGTAATCAATCAATACTAGAAATTATGAAACTTTTTCAAGTGTTGAATGCATATCTTTCAATAATAAATTAATGAATTATATTTAAAATTTATCAATAGAGTACCAGTATCCTGATTGTAATTAATACAAGAAATTCTACAAAATTTCAGTAGAGTTGAATAAATATTTCAATTGAATTGGAACCAAATTGTTTTGTTAGAATCATTGGTTATTTGATGACATTTGATAACAATTTCAGTTAATGGCATTGTCAAAGCAGAAGGTGCAAAATTAAGCCGTACAAACTGGCAGAGAAATGAGCTTCCACATAATTATGATAATAGAGGGCAAGCAAAACCATGTTAATTCTACAGACCACAGGTCGAACGGTCATGAATTATGAATTTCAATTAACCTTTCATACGGAACCTGTTCCGTGGACATGTCGTAATACACAAACACATAATTACAATTCGCTCACTGAAAATTTAATCAGTTGTAGGCCTATGCCTACTTACACACCTACAGAAACTGCGAGCTCTGATTATTTCTAATTTCAAAGCAAAACTATACGTTTCCAATCATCTATTCGTGCTCAAGCTAATAAATGGGACTCTCTTTGTGTTTGAGAGGACTTTTCTAGCGTGCAAAACTTCAAAAACGTTATAGGCCTAAAATCTATTCATTATGCATCATTTTGGAGATCTACAGATAAAGAACAACAACATTGGATGGTAGCTTATGGGCCGTATTTATGAACGTTCCTTGAGGGTTCCTTTCCGAAAGGGCGCCTTGAAAAGCGTTTCATGAATGAAATCAGCTGATTTCATTCATGAAACGCTTATGCATTTTGAAACTCAAAATGCTGATAAGAGAATCATACTTGAAGGAAGTCACCTAACAAACAAAGTTTCATGTCATCATGTGTACAATAACATTTCTTAATAACTGTACTTAAGTTATAGCAGGATTCTTTCAACTTGTCAGAAAACAGCTGATTGAACGTTAGTAAACGAGCGTACATCAATCAGGTGTTTTCTGACAATTTAAAATGATCCTGCTATACTTGAATACTTGTAGAGACTAGAAGCCTTCCAGACTTGGTCTTCATTACTTTAATGAATATGTAGTTCAAACTGCATTTCATAATTATGTAGTTCAAACATCCTCCCAGAATTCCTTCATTTTGTAGTAGGGCTTCTCAAGTAGGTTATTAACAAATACTCATTAACAAACACATCAGATAAAGGAATTGAGTTATCATTGTCAATACAGTATTTATCTATAGCGAAAAGTAATTACCTACAGTGTATGTACTTACCTCATGAAAATTTAGAAGAAATCGCTATCCGCCCAGAACATTAGATGCATTGAGAAGCTCTTCAAATCCTGATGGCCGCAAAAATACTCCACAAACAAAACAAAACACAAATAAAACCGTTGAGAACCAAACGCACTGATCACTTGAATTTGAAAACAACTTGAACAGAGCACACAAAAGACACAAGCAACTAACAAAATCTGATGATGTAAGCAGATTCTATTGCGTTGAACAAGTTGTCCAGATGGACAAAAACAAATCACTTCTCAAAGACCGGTTATGACTTGCTCGCGAACTTCAAGTTCGGACGAGAAAATGGCTACCGACCACTAGACTGAACCGAACGGTACTGTTTGAGTGTTTGGCGATTTGGGTGGGAGTGAGCTGGCAGACAAGCTTATTGGGAGGCGGCTCTCGTGATACGTAGCAACGAACTGTATCATCATGGTGTTGCGTATCATTGATGATGAGGGAAGCGTTGGCGATTGTTGAAAATGAATTTGAGGGATTTCAACAAATCCCTGAAATAAGCAGCAAACGTTATTGAGTACAATGTTGTTCAAGAAATACTTGTTCAAAACAAAGAGTACTAATAACATTTGTTGGACTGGAGCTTGGGAAAATGGTCTTATTGATAATATTATTTCAAAGGTTCTGATAACAGATAAGGAGACTATAATGTCAATAGGTCTGATGAGAACTATTTGACATTGCAAAAGTTTTGTTCTGATAACAATTTATATCTAATATAAGGATGATTTTTGCAGTGCACCTTGCAAAAATGAAAAAAAGGAGAAAAAGTTAACTAAAGAACCATGTTTTCACTTCCCAATAGTACAGTATCAGCGAAATTGCTTAGTTCAACAAAAAAAAGCAAATCAAAAGTCTTAATACTATTTTTGATAGCAACTATACTAGGCTACTAATAGTGATAACACCATTTGGATCTTGGATGGATATTCGTTAATGGAGATTCTATGAATTCAATTAAAATTGAATAATAATTGCAATATGTTATGACTTCTTTAGCAGTTATTGAATTACACAACATAAAAGTCAACGTCTGAAATAGTGATAAGATAAGACTGGGATGTATTCAGAGAAAAAATACAATTTTCGGTTCTTTATATTCTGTTATAGGTGAACTGTTCTCATTATTCTTTACCATTTTGGTATTATAGTACAGTATTAAATACGCACTGTAACTAAATTTCAATTATTGAGCAATCTACAAACACAGAAAATAAAGAAGCATCATAACTGTGCTACATGATATTGCATAGGTCACTAACACTTGCAAATTTAATAATTTAATAAAATCGCTCGAATTTAAAAATCAATGAGTTTGAACTTTCTTCTCATTCACCCTTTCATATTTTATTAAAACGCCTCAAAAACACAAATAACAAAAACGTCAGATCGTCAATATCAGGCATAATTTGAGGATTTTAAAATAATTTAATTCAACCTTAGCTGAACCTGTGTATAAGGTTTAAACATTCTTAGTTCAGTCTGGTTGAAAAATCTGCAATACTTTCTTTCATTCTCATTTCAAATTTTCATAATATTTCCTTCAATTTTTCCATCTGATTCAGTCGAAAAAGCCCCACAATATGCAGTCAGTTGTTAGCAAACAAATAAATAATAGAGGGACAGGAACCGGAACCGAATACTGCATTGCAAACAGACAAGAATCTCAATAATGCCTGTGGCAAGCAAATAATGGGAGATTACACTTTCATTCATTCTCTGCACACTTGTTCTCCCTCTTCTTCTCTTTCTACATTACTATCGTCCTTCTCCACATTCTTTTTTGTTGGCACATTATTATCAGTTCGATTGTTCGGCGAGGTTCCACCCTCAGCTATATCCTATCAAGCAAAGCATACAAAAAATGTGATCGCTCGGCAGACGTAAACTGACTCTACCACACGTGGCGTTTCTAGTGCGCATGCGTCGATATTTTCCGGGGTTCCGATACAGACGCTCATGATACGGAAGTATTGGATTGTTGCATGGATGATACGGAGCTTAAAGATATGAGAAGAAATATCTCTTTCTCAACTAATATCCTTGAAACAAGTTTCAGAAATCTTTAGCTGATCCTATTCTAAAACATGGAGATAGATGAAAGAGTGAATTTTCTGTAATGTAATTAGTTGTTTAGGAACCTGTCCTTTTATGTAAAATCTGTGAGGTAATTTACATTTTTTAAATTTACAATAATTAGATTGAATTTGAATATATAGAAATTGATGCAATTTAAAGAGACCAAAAAATTACATTTACTGAGTACTCATTCAAGATTTAATCAATTTATAAAGTTTCATAGAACGCAATTTGCGATAGATATTGTACGCGTATTGTAATGGATATTCCTTTTGCAAAAGGGAATAAGCAATATTTGTGGGGATAGTACTAAAACTACAAGTTAATTTGTTTTTCTACGTGATATCTTAATATTGTTTAGGCGTACCGCACAAATTCGAAAAAAAAACGTGAATGGAATCTGAAGTATTATCATCATTTGCAACATTTCTATATAAAAACTCTCTCAAAAAAATGTAGAGCGCATTACACCAGTAATCACAAAAAGTTTTGTGAGAAAAATACACTACTTGTGAAATGATCCTTTTAACAGGTATTACATGGTAGTAATCTATCTTATTAATTGTACTGTATTATGTATTATCATAAAAAAATATATCATGTCTTGAACACAGATTTTCAGGTAATTTAAGCTTCAAATTACTGTAATGTAATTGTACATTTCGTGTGTTTTTTCAGCTTCTTATCCTCAGCATGGTTGATCATAATTTATAGTTGAATGTTTCACGCTTTATTATATTCATTCCTTGAAACAAAGAGTAAAGAATCAGTCATGATGATTCAACAATGATCATTTGGAAAGCACAGACTGAGTAATACATGTTGTTTGTATTGAATTATATGGATGCATTTCAACGTTCTCATGCACTTTTACTACTTATTTCCTGAGTATTACCACAAATAACTAGTATTTTATTCCATTTTAGACAGATGTTACTTGCAGAGTACTTGACTATTACAATAAGGTGGGCATTAATTCAGTAAGGGATCGGAATACCTTTTCGTTTAAGATATTTAGAAAAAGAATTAAATCAATAAAATTAATTTAATTAAGTAAAATTTATTGACTTTAGTAGTCCTTGCAATCGACAATAGGGATTTCTTATTCAACATATTGTATTCATGATGTTATGAATACATCATGTGCTCTTGTCACAGTTATGAGTATGAGAAATATATTAAAAAATGAGGTATTGATCTCTTCCACGTTCAATAACATCACAAACTTCTAAATTGAATCCAGCTACTACTGTTTTTTTGATGAATTTCGATGAAGTTTTCTTGATAAATGGACTAATTCATGAAACCAGATAGCCTGAAACTTTTTTGATGCATTAAATAACTCAATTTTTCTCCCAAATTTATTAGACGATTATAGCCACAATCAATCAGGAACTCTGAATTATTTCTCCTGATGAAGGCGACTTGAAAAAAGCACTTGAGACGCTCTCAAGTTGCAAATGAGCTGTGCGCTATTCGGCCAATTAATAAACGACCGGTCGGTCGACTTATTTAATTAGTGCTTTTACCTCAACCACCCTCTTCAACTTATTTTTCTTCTCCTTCTACCACTTCTCTTTCTTATTCTTATTCTTCTTCTTCTTCTTCTTCTTCTTCTTCCTTCTCCCTTTTCTCTGTTTCTTCTTCTTCTTCTTCTTCTTCCTTTATTCTTCCTTATCCTTCTTCTTCTTTTTCCTTCTTCTTCTTCTTCTTCTTCTTCTTCTTCTTCTTCTTCTTCTTCTTCTTCTTCTTCTTCTTCTTCTTCTTCTTCTTCTTCTTCTTCTTCTTCTTCTTCTTCTTCTTCTTCTTCTTCTTCTTCTTCCTTCTTCTTCTTCTTCTTCTTCTTCTCTTCTCCTTCTCCTTATAATTTTCCTCCTCTCTTTCTTTCTCAATCAATCATTTCTCCTTCTCCATCTTCTTGTTCTTCTTCTCGTCCTTCTGTTGTTGTTCTTCTCTTCTTTCCTTCCTCCTCCTCTCTTCGTTTCTTCTTCTTCTTTTCCTCCTCCTTCTTCGTCTCTTCTTCTTCTTCCTCTATCTCCTCCTTCTTCTTGTTCTTCTTCTTCTTCTTCTTCTTCGCTTCTTTCTTCTTCTTCTTCTTCCTCTCTTCTTCTTCTTCTTCTTCTTCTTCTTCTTCTTCTTCTATTCTGTTCTACCTCGTTCCTTTCATCATTGTCCTTGTTCTTTGAGACTATTTTCTTTATAATATTGCTTCATCTTGCTCAGTATTGCCTTTCCATCCTCCCTTTCCTCCTTCTTTTTCTTATTCTTCTTTCACCTCTTATACAATCCCTTCTCTCATTCTTCTTCTTCTTCTTCTATGCTTGAAAATTGATTTATTTAATTAGGTTGGCTCGCTTTTCTTCAGACTCCAGCAAAACCTTAACCCCTTTAGTTTTGTTTTGATGGGGGGGCAATACAAACCACCCTTAATTAAGGATAACAAAGCATCATGTCCCTTTCCCCTTCATCTAGATCCAATGGTTTAACCCCCTTCCCCCACCTAGCAAAAAACACCTCAGCGCGGCCACCAAATTAATAATATTATTGTGCTACAGCAGGATTCAATTAACATGTCATAACTCAGCTGATCCAGTAATAATTAAACAGTGATTTCGACACATTAATCAAAAGGCTTGAAAGTCTTAAAGACCTTTAAAGTCTTTAAAAGACCTTTTTGAAGAAGACCTTTCATAGAATAACTTTTTAAAAGACCTTTTCAATAATCTGCGAGATTCAGCATTTGTAGGTTAAGTATTGTGATCATATGCTCGTCGATCAGCTGACTTATGATAAGTTAATTGCATCCTGCTATACATGAGAATGTAATTGACTGAGGTTATGATTAATGTTTATTAATATTCTTGTTGAACCCGATTAATGAATATTTTGTCAATTCAATTTGTGGATGGAATTTTTTGATAGTGGTATTAGATTATCAGTGTATCAAATTGGAAAATATCACATATATCAAGTTGTTTGGGATTATCGATGGATTTCAGATGATTCGTTATTTAAAAATAGCTGAGTGAAATATATTTTGTGATTTTTAGAAATGAGAATGAATATATGAGTCGTGAAATTGTATTTTACTCTGTATTCATGATAATATTATAGATCTGAATACTCGTAGATTGAGAAAACGGAGAAGTAAGTTGTTGATATTGTGATATCACTCCATATAATAATATTAAAATTCATCAGAAAGTGTCAAATTTTACTAAACCAAACTGACATAAACATTAACGAAACCAAGTGGAGAAAGCTAACTGAAAATTACTGTACAAACAATTAGTGTCATTTTACATCCTCTGATTTATTAAAATTTGATTTCTTTTGTCGAATCCCTTACGTTTTTGTGAAAGTGCATGCAATCTTCAAGAATCTATAAGTGGGAATGACAAAATTATTTTTTGATTTGAACATTTCGTTGATAGTCAATGACAGGCATTAGAAAGTCTCAACCAACGTCACAAAAAAGTAAAGATAAGAGACAAGAGCTTGAAAATTAACGATGGCACAAGAGAAAGAGGCGTGTATCAAAAAAGAAACAACGAAAAAGAAAAATGGAAAGAAAAATAGAATTTGGCAAATTGAAAGGAAAGTGGCCTAACAAAAACTAATGGCCGGTCATTTTTTATCAATTTTGAAGAGGAAAGAAGTTTCTGATCGGAGCTCGGATGAAGTGAAGGCAAGTGGAGGGGTCGTTTCAAAGGGTCAGGGAAAAGTTCCAAGATAGAAGAAGATTGAGAATTAAGTAGAACTGACGTTTAAATGCAAGGTGAAGGGGAAGAAGAAGGAAGTAATAGAGAAGGAAGAGGATCGGAACGAAGAGGAGACAAGATTATTCACTTTATTCATGTAGTGATGTAAAATATAAAATAAATATGACAACTTGTTTAATGATAACTATTGAGATTTGAAATGCTAAAGGTACTGTGATTGTGCTCTTTCTACATGGAATAGCAGAGTTTGAACATAAGACTAGGAATAAGAAGAAAATGGATAGGCCTAAGGAATGAATAGAATGAGAGAAAGAAAACAAAAATAGAAAAAAGGAGTGAAAGAAGGAGCATGAAAAAGAAGAAGAAGAGGGAGAAGAAGAGGGGGGAGAAGGAGAAGGAAAAGAAGATGGAGGACAAGGAAAAGAAAAAAGTAAGACAAATATGAAAAAGTGGAAAGATGACCTAGAAAGAAAAGTAAAATAGAAGGAATAGAGAAGAAGGAGAGCTAGAACAAGAAGAAGAAGAGGAAGAAGAACAAGAAGAATGAAGAAGAAGAAGAAGAAGAAGAAGAAGAAGAAGAAGAAGAAGAAGAAGAAGAAGAAGAAGAAGAAGAAGAAGAAGAAGAAGAAGAAGAAGAAGAAGAAGAAGAAGAATAAGAAGAAGAAGAAGAAGAAGAAGAAGAAGAAGAATCAGAAGAAGAAGAAGAAGAAGAGGAAAGAAAAGAAAAATAAGAAGACTAAGAAGCAGTAAGAAGATAAATGAAGAAGAAAAAATGGCTGATTGAGTAAGATAGTTGAAGTTGGTATGGGTAAGGGGTCAGAGAGGCTAACTGACATGTGGAGATGCGGCTGTCAGGATGTATTTGATTTGACAGGTCGGCCAAGAGTGCAAAGGAAAAAGATTCCTCGCCAAATTATGATCGATGCTATGCTACCCATCCTATCCTGTTTCACATCTTCGTCCTGCTCCTTGGTTCGCTGCTGCAGATTCGTCTCCTTCCTCTTATGCATTTTCCTTCTCTATTTCTCATTGATTCCTCTTCCATTTTCTTCAACCTTGTCTTTCTTTTCTTTCTTTCTTGTCTTACGCTCCTATTTCATCTTTGTTCTTTGTTTCTTCTTTCTTCTTCTTCTTACTCTTTTCTTATCCCTTTTCTCTTCTTTTCTTATCCTTTCTCCTTTCTACTTCATCTGTATATTGTTCTTTCTTCCTTCTTCCTTTTCTTGTTCTTCTTTTCTTCATTCATTCTTCTTCTTCTTCATTTCTTCTTCTTCTTTTCTTATTCCTTCTTCTTCTTCTTCTTCTTCTTCTTCTTCCTCCATCTTATCCTTGTCCATTCCCTTCTTCATATTCTTCTTCTTCTTTCTTCTTCTTCTTCTTCTTCTTCTTCTTTTTCTTCTTCTTCTTCTTCTTCTTCTTCTTCTTCTTCTTCTTCTTCTTCTTCTTCTTCTTCTTCTTCTTCTCCTTCAAGTAACATTTCACTCATGTCCGACCCTTCAGCCCTAGCCTTGACAGTATCGTTCGGTCAATGTTCGAATAGAAGTCAAGTTCCCGAATTCTTTCTAGAAAGTTTGCCGAGATGAATCTCTCTGACATCAGATTGCTCTGATATGTTTCCTGCTGTTGGAATGTTCTCTCTCTGTCTATGCTTTGTGATTGACGTGAAATGTTGGAATTGGATTGAGTAAAGAGGGTTCGATTGAGAGTGAGGGGGGGTTCTAACTTCTAACTAGAGGAATCAATTATTGGAAACCTGAGAATTAGCTGAAAGTTTGGCTGCAACTAGGGAGAACGAATTAAATACATGAAATTTCAATTATCTTATTTTCTATCGTTCATCAAATCATCTTTTTTATTTATCAATTAAAAGTTTAACTTTGACTTCACAATGTCTCCTTCTTAACTTACAACTGAGATTCTTCTGTCAGTAAATACCACAAGGTCTCCGAAAAGCCCTCCGCAGTGAAATATATAAGCAAACAGTTCATCACTGAAGTGCACGGTAATAATGTAACCACATATAGCAGGATCAATTTCAGAAAACAGCTGTTTCGAAAATCAATATCACAATACTTAACCTACAAATGCTGAATCTCGCAGATTATTGAAAAGGTCTTTTAAAAAGGTATTCTTTGAAAGGTCTTTCAAAGACTTTAAAGGTCTTTAAGACTTTCAAGCCTTTGGATTATTGTGTAAAAATAACTGTTTACTTATTGCCGAAACAGCTGCTTTCTGACAAGTTAAATTAATCCTGCTATAACTACACTGTGGATCTCACACTGGCTGAGATAAACACAAAAAAGTATGTTGAATGAATCCACATGAAGGAAGGTTAATCTATCAAATAATTTTCTAATCCAGAACACAATATGGCTTACAAAGCTATTGCGGAGATTCTCACATTCATTTGATACAAAGTAATGAAACATTCATTAAAGATTTCCATATTCACACCATCAGAAATTAAAAAAAGCAGTCAAGTCCTATCAGCTTATTTCCAACTCAAGTCAAGTTCTCCAGCAGTCAAGTTCTATTAGCTTAATTCCAACTAAACATCTGCTAGTTCTCATACTAACATGACTTGGCTACACCTCAGTGAATTCCAAATTTTGTACGGAATAAATGAATGAATAAAAATTAAATCCACCTATTTATCTTGTAAATCTAGCAGGAATTGTGCACTTGACAATAACGAATCGTATCTTGACGTGACAAAGCAGAGCTTATCAATGCAGGTGTTAGATTTGAATCAGGAGTCCTATACTCAACTATGTATGCCAGCCACGCCAAGTCCCCTGACATATCTTGTTGCATGCTACAGACTTCCCCTCTTCAAGCGAAGCCCCGGGGAAATAAATATGCTGGTTCAAATCCCCCCTTCCATCCTGAAATCCCCTCTTTCACCTCTCACCCCGAAATCCCTCCCACCGAATAAAACACGATTTTTCCTATGTTCCATGAAATTCCCCTTCCTGACGCTGTTATTGGGGACATTGTCGTGGAATTTCACACCGAGAGTGAATTGGAATTGTTTGTGTTATTAATTCATGGAGCGTGAGAGAATAGTAGAAATTTGATTCTGGAATTGGTGAGGTTTGCAGGACTATCCCTATGTCCACACTTGGTCGATTTTGTGTGCGATTCATGCAGCATATTATGCTTGAGCATTGACCGCATGCAGTGCAGCACACAAAAATCGACAAAGTGTAGACGGACATAGGGATTGTAATATTATTCTTCCACTACTTGTTAAATATTGAGGATAAAAGAAATAATCAGTTAAAATATTTAGAAAAATGCCTATTGAAATCTGTGACGTTTAAAAATAAGTAGAATTTTATGGCCGATTGCACTATCACAGAGCCAATCATATTCAAACACCTTATACGGCTATTTGTACAAAAATCCAATTGAATTTAACCAGCGTAAAACGACGTCATTGAATTGACGTCGGATTCGTTACGAGGTTCTCTTGGAATTAATTTTGTTAGATGACATCATTATACGGTGGTTCAATTCAATTAGGTTATTGTTAATGTTTTCAGTGGAAGAAAAATAAATCACTAAAGTAAATGAACGTTTCATTTTGAAAATAATATAGATAAGCTCAAGGGGATTTCCAGTACCGTATTTCAAACTGATTTTTTTTTTCTATAAGTATTCTGATTGCCCAAGAAAAATTGAATGTGAACGAAGCCAATATCCGGAAAATAAGTGCATGTAAATGGAAACAATATCCTGAACAGATCATAACTCAATGTGTCTAATAAATATTTAGCAGCACAACTGGTGTTCGGAAAAGTTTCAAGTCCCTCCCACACCAACAATAGTGAGCTAAGTTGTAAGTTGGGAGGAAAAAGGGTGGAAAGTTGGGACTTGCGAAGTCCTCTATTGTGTGCACTTAGCACTTTCTCAGCTTGTCAGCCGGATGAGTTTCAACTTTTAGCAGGCAACAATTCCTGTCGCAGACAACTTCGCGGGGACTTAGCGGGGGACTTCGCGCGACGGCACTGTTGCGAAGCTGAAAGTAAAAAGGCGTACAGCTGAACGGTGACATGTCTAGACAAGTTTTTGGGTGCGGGGGGAAATGGGGAAGAAAGAAGGGGTTTGAAAGAATAGGAAGATAAGAAAAGGAGATATCAAGGAGAAGGAGGAGGAAGAAAAGGAGAAGATACTAAGGAGAATGAGGAGGAAGAGGAGGAGGAGGAAGAGGAGGAGAGGAAAGGAGGAGGAGAAGGAGGAGGGAGGAGGAGGAAGGAGGAGGGAGGAAGGAGGAGACGAAAAGATAAGAAGAAGAAACAGAAGAAGGAAAAGAGCAAAAAGAACAGGATAGGAAGAGGGAGAAAGAAAAACATGAGTAGCATTAGAAGAAGAGTGAGTGGAGGAGAAAGAAATATGAAAATGAATGAAGTTTGATTTTTAAAGAAGAGATGGAGAAAAGAACAAAAAGGATATGAAAAAGGGGAGGAATGAGTGCAGCGAACGATGAAGAAGACTACAAAGAATAGAGTAAAGAATAAGAAACAGTATTGCACCCTTCCAGAAAGTTGATAGTATATAGCACCTCGTGTTCAGCTGATATCGGAGATAAAAACTTTGTTTTCCACTCTCTCGACTTTTGAACAACTGATCGTATATGCAACTTTACAATGACATAATGCACGGGGTGGCAGAAAATATCGCATAAGTACTCAGTATGTTCACTCCTTCACAACTTACTATTGAATAGGTCCTCTACAAAGGAGCGTAACAAGATATGTGCTTGTAAAAATCCCCTGAAGAAGTCCCCACTCTCTTCAAGCCTTCAAATTTATCATCAAATACCATACAAGGAAAATACCTTGAATTGAACAGATGACCTATAAGGTACCCAAACATTTGTCAATCATATCATGATTTGCTGCGTTATTGCAGTGCATACCTATACTAGTGTGTGATTAACTTAAAGTTCAGATCTAGGATAATAATTTTTTTGGATGGTATTTGACTGCAATTCAATATTCTCATTCTCACGACAATACGTCTTCGTGATTGGTGGAAATTCCCTTCCTAATTAGCTGCAATCTGATAAATAAAATGATGGACAAAAATATTTCATAGAATGGCGGAATTCTTATGTTCACTAAGCGAAATCATTCATGAAATTATCAAATTTAATTCACAAGACATGCTGAAATCTAGTAAAAATTAAGCAAATCATTTCTAGGGAATGAAAATGAAAACACAGACATGATTTTGTTCGAAGTAAGGCCTAGGTCGGGGTATAATCCTAAGAAATTAGAAACGTAGTTGAAGATTACAAGAAACCCACTCTTTCTTGATTGGTCAACAGTTTGAAACGCATTCGTTTCTGAATTCGCCCACTAGGTGGCGGTAGCTGTTGGGTAGTGTACTGTACTTGTCAAAGACCACGCCTCTTTCTTCTGATTGGTCGACAGCATGAACCGGTTCTATTTCCATATTCAGTCACTGGATGGCAGTAACTGTTGGGTAGTATACTTGTCTTCTTGTGTACGTTTCAAAACAGACCACGCCCCCTTCCTTCCTTTTGATTCGTCGACAGTTTGAAACGTTTCTATTTCTATATTCTGTCACTAGATTGCAGTAGCTGTAGGCTGTTCTAGTACAAAACAGTGTTGAAGGCATTCAAATATTGTGACTCAGTTCCCTATGGTATATTTATGTCTTAATTGATTAAATTAGTGAATTAGCTCGAATAGAATTAGTATGATTAGATTGAATTAGATATCCAAGTAGGTTACTGTGTGATTTGCATCAATTTCTTTGTTTTACAACATCTCTACTTCCCTATACAGTATCACATTCTTCCTTTGAGAAAAGGAAATATTTATTGCCAGATCAGTAGAAATATTTTACAAACATGAAAACAGAAGACAGTTTCATACATGAAATCATCATCATTTATCTTGATCTTTATATCACTTTCAGAATATTTTTGATTTATGTTTTAGTATACACACTACACAGTTATGTTTTCGATACATTATATCACTACAATTTTTCAATTCGCACTCCTCATTACTTTGGCATTGGTCTGTTTTAGTTCTTTAGCTTCATCATCACTCTTCTCTTATCACCTCATTACTCCTTGTTCAGTCGTCTACTATCATTATTATCAATGAGGCTGCAGCATTTATCGATCACAGAGTCACAGTTCCCAAAAAAACACCATTACACTGATTATCAGCATCATTACAATTCCCTTTGGAACAGTACCTGTAATTGCCATTAAAAGCACAGTCGCAATAATCAATCCCGGTCTGTTTTTAACGCTAAAAAGGCGCAAAAACACTCATTGCTACGTCATTAAAAATCGCTTTTTGTTCTGTAGCACCGTAGCGGTGCAAAAACATGCATTGTGTCGTCATTAGCAATACAATACATTGGTTTATTTATCAGTCTGCTTTTTGCACCAAAAAACATGAACAGTGACGTAACTATTGAGTTAATGTTGTCTGTTAATCCAAATACAAGCGAATACTCACAAAATTACTGGTTTTCTAATTGATGAAGGTGATAATGTACCGAGTTGATTTTTTGTCTCTGAGATTAATAAATTATTGTATTTAATATCACTGTATTTATATAAAATACAGTGATATTTCATCAAATATATCTAGTGTTTTCATTACCACTTACTTTTGTTGGAGAGACAGTACTTCTAAATGTTTATGAAACAGGTTTGGGTTGACTGATATAGACTATGTAATCGTTCATGATTATCTTTATTTCAATCCATTCAACTCTCTACTGAAAATAATAAAAGAATCTCAGAAGCTTGTTCAATTCTATACTATTCCATTGTTCCATTCATGAATTTTGGATTGGGAGATTTATAATGATTTCAAGTTCATTCACAGTAGCTTGAGTAGCTTTCATTCCATTTTCAACATAATGAACCTCTTCTTCAAGTTTACCAGATGAGATGAAATGCATAACAAATTCAATTATTGTCGTCTCATTTCAGGAGACATCTCCTGTAATTTCAGGAAGGTAAAAGAGACACAATTGAGAGAGTTGATGAGTTTTGAAAAGTTTATGCGAGAGAAAGGAAGTTAAAAGTTTGACGGTCTAGATTTTGAACATCAAAGTTATTTTTTTCTGAAGAAGAAGAAGAAGAAGAAGAAGAAGAAGAAGAAGAAGAAGAAGAAGAAGAAGAAGAAGAAGAAGAAGAAGAAGAAGAAGAAGAAGAAGAAGAAGAAGAAGAAAAAGAAGAATTCAAACTAATAAGCTCCTTGCAACTGTTTTATCTTTAGATGAGAAAGTCATCTCAAAGTACAATAACGTCGCTGCAACGCTTTGAGCTGGAATTGCATTAGGAAATTCAATGCTTGAAAGCAAAATGGAAAGTAGCTATATAGGGTTCATCCTTTATCAGTTTTGTGATATCATTATCAACTTTGTAGGATCTGAAATTAACCAGGTTGTTGTAATGAGACCTAAAACTTGAGACTAATGTTTGGGGTTGAACTGAAGAGAGCTACTGTAAGAGCTTTACAATAGTCAAGTTTAATTGAGTAATATTAGTTTAAAAGATTGTAATTGAACATTTTGAGCTGCGAATTTTATTGAAACTTGCATTTTATTGAAGAATAAAAATTAGATTCAGATTAATGGGAAAACAACCTGAATTTTGTAATTAATTAAAATTTTTTTTTAAGAGCTTTTAAAAATGATTGAAAATATTGTATCTTCTCAACTGTTTACTCAGTTGTTCCCCTCAAGTATCGAAATAATGTACAGCTCAAACATGACATATCTGAAATTATAGACTTTTTTTTTCTTCTTCTTCTTCTTTTTTTCTCCCTCTTAATTTCTGAATTTGTTATTGTAGTTATAGATGAATAGACCACTTCTTTGCTGTGGTAAGTTTATAACTAGTTTCTGAATTTAGTATAGACCTGTTGATTGTTCTAATTGCCACTACAGACCACGCCTTCTCTCTGCTGATTGGTTGACAGTTTGAAACGTACTAGTTTCTGAATTTAGTCACTAGATGGCAGTAGCTGTTGGGTGATGTAATTGGCTTTAACATCAATTATTGTTATTTTGTCAGATGTTTGAAAAGACCATGTCTTTTTAGTAGTATTGGCATTTTAAAAGAGAAGTTTAATACTGGACAATCACGAACTAACAATTTCATTACAGTTGGGAATGTAGAATAAACAGTTCATCTCCTTTATCTAGTCTGTAAAAGTGTTGGTAGCTTATAAGTTATAATAATAGTAAATATTTATTTTCATCCTGTTTGAACATAAGCCTTTCTGAATAAGGTAAACTTTTCGGCTTACAAGTTAGCTGTTCAATTCAAGATGTCTGTTTGATTCAATTCAAGATCGATTCATGATTTATTGGATGGAATATACGTATGTGTATGTATATTGCATTATTTTATTTTATTGTATTATTAATTATTTTAGTATACATATTTTGTATTGCATTATTGTATTATTTATGACCATAAACTGAATTGAATTGAATTTGATTAATGAAATGTTTGATCTCCATGAAACTCGCTGCCAACGCCTGTTCCTACTTTTTCCGGCTCAAACCTGAAATTTAATCCTCTCAAAAATGCACCCCGATTATCGCGCTACATGTCGCATGCTACATTTGCCGCGCTGCAACCGGAATTTTGATAAGGCAACAAACAAGCCTGCCAGTCGTCAAAAACAAAGTTGAGAATAATTTGCGGCTTTTGACCGTTGTAGGGGGGTAGAATTGTGGGGGTTGAGAAACAGGGTTCTCTTGTGCCCCCCCTCTGAATGTCAGTGCCAGCTGTGTTGTTGGGTTTCCCCTCTCTTCCCCCGAATATTCCCCCACTCCACCGGCTCTTCAAAACTACCGACAAGAAGGCATGTACAGCATTCGGAATGTATTGTTCTCATGTAATTATAATGGGCTGTTGTAGTTGGCTTGGTTTATTTGACAGTTGTACTGCTTGAACTTGTAAGCAATTGATCGATTGTTGCTGATATTGTATTAAAATTGGAGTAGTGAGCCTCGTTGCCCACTGGAATCGCTTTTGCCCGAAAACATGCGATTATCCAAAATGCTAACATTAAATTAAATGGCTAGCTTTACGGACGCCGGACGTTTTCGGACAAAAACGGTTTCTGTGAACGACAAGGCTCAGTCTCTAAGCTGGACGAGACAGTTATTGTTAGTGGAAAATTGATAGTTCAAAAACTTGCAAGAGAGAGATAGGGTTGCGGTTAAATTCTTTGCAAGTTGCGAACGAAAGTTACCTACACACTGGACCAAGACATATTGCAATTGCAACACAGTTGTCTATGTGTTACAATGCTGTTGTAAGTCATTAATCTGTCCGTTTTCCATTTTTCAATTATCTCTACATTATCAAGATTTGTTGAAAAATTTTCTTCTAAATAATTCTGTATACTTTTATACCACACTAATTTCAACTCAACCCAGAAACATAAACCAAGTTTCAGACTACACCATTCCTTAACATTCCAGAAAAAACAGTTATGGGCTGAGCCTGTTGTTTCTCTCCTAAATAATATTATTATTATTATGGTCGGTGTCTGCAACAATGAATGGACAAAAAATACACTTATAATCAAAATAATAAGTAAATTTGTCTATAAGCTATACCCAACAATACTCCAATTCTATTCATCCATTACAATACCAATATAACTGACATTTTTAAATTCTAAATTGATAACTCATAGTTTCTAGCTCGGAATTAGAAATTTGTGATTAATAGTGAATGTGAACATAACATTCAATTGAAATATTTACCAAAATTAGGGAAAGAAGACGTTTTGGACTTTATGTCTGTGTTTTCAACCTATGAGTTAATTGTACTTTCTTGTACAAACAAAACTGCTTTCCTACTAAACACAGTACACCCTCAACTTTCATCCGACTAAAAGCAGTACACGTGTGAGAGTAAGATGTAAATCGAGTACCGTATAGCATTCGCCTCCAAGGAAGTAAGAGTAAGGTCCTATTCAAATAAGGTCGGGGGCCCAGTTGATAACAATTAGCAGGGGCCAGTTCCTGGGAGACATTCGGGGTTGTGGGGGGGGGGAAGGTTTGTGGCAAGACCCAAAGGGACCTAAGGTGGAGAAGGTCTAAGGGGGGGCATGTTAATTAAACGCCTTAGGGCGATGAGGCTCAAGGGAGCTGTTTTTGCCCGAAGGAGTCCGACGCCGTTACTATATTATCATCTAGAAGGCAGTGGAAGGTCCGTTTGCGCGCGCTTTTTAATTATACAAACTGAGCATGACCCTTGCTCGCCATCAACTCCCTCTGGTGGAGCAGCTAAGTAACTGCTCGATAAATTCGACGAAAAGCTAATGAATAAATTAATATTGTCTGCGAGGAGAATGCAGCAATTTGTTGGTTTGGAGTGATGATGATGAGACGATTAGGCATTGGAGATGTGACTGGTGTTTATTAGTTTCAGAAATGATGCCTGAAATTTGTCAGAATTACTGTCCATTTAGGAATAGGACAGTGAATATAAATAGTTTTTAAAACAAATGAATAGGGTCTGAGAAATTTGTCAGACTGTTTTGAGACTTCATTTAGAAACAGGGCAATTACTATTGAAAGAAGAATGTGTAAAATTTGTCAGACTGTTTTGAGACTTCATTTAGAAACAGGGCAATTACTATTGAAAGAAGAATGTGTATGAGGTAGTAAAGGCAATGAAAAGATGAATATTGAAATGAAATAGGTGATTTGAATTGAATTAACATGTTTGATGATGTAAAAGTGTTAGCTATTGTGTGGTTCAATTTCCTATGGCCAGGTATTCTGAAGTATGAACGGGAACTGAATTAAATCACAATAAATCACAGAACTGAAGACTGCATGTGCTGTCCAACATTGTTGGTCCTGGTGCTTTAGAGAAATGAATTTAAGCTAAATATACGAAAAAGGATAAATACAATACAATGAGAATTTAGTTGGTAGTAACTTTAATGAGCAGCCACACAGCCATAGTATGCATTATAGATTAGTAGTTTCCTCGAATGTGATAAGTGTCCCATAATGGTATGAAATGAATGATAAGTAACTTTACTGACTGATCAGTAACTTTATTATGAATTTCTGGTTAACCTATAGAACCAGCTATACATGCATGCATGGCTAACTCTACTGAATTCTGGTAAAACGACTGAATTTATAGGCTTGTAATAGACTCTACAGACCAGATACTAAAATAAAAATGATAGCTTGACTCTGGTTGAGGCTAACCTAACATGTGGACTCTAGCGGTCACTACCAGTGTTAATGGTCATCCATTAGAGGGAGACCACATTAAATAATGCGGTGCGATAAATGGTTTCCCTCTACTCAACACTTAATAGATGTTGTCGTTAGTGCTAATGTTTACTCACTCCTCTTCATCGTTCTTTTTCGCCATTTTTCTTTCTTCTTTCCCTTTTCCTCATCAAAGTCATCATTACTCTTTTCTTCTTTCTCTTTTTCTATCGTCTTACTAACTTTTCTTCCATTCCCTTTCTCTTTTCTTAAACAGTTCATAGAATATTAGAGTATCCACTAATCTTCAGTCTTTTCACCCTATTCTCTGTTTTTTCCTATTCTGCCTGTTTTTCTTTCTTCATTTCTCTTTTCATTGTCGTTTTCTATCATCCTCTTCTCATATTTCGCACTCATCGTATCCACTAATGTATTTCACAACAAAAGCTTCTTCTTAATCTATATTCTGTTTTTGCTTGATGTATATAATGAATTGTATATGATTTATATGTGTATAAATATATAAATAATATGTAGATAATTATAGGTTTTATACCCTATTAACGACTCCTTTGCTATGCTTTAAAAATAAGCTTTAGTTGAAGATAATTCAGAGATGATACCTCTCCTTTTCTGTGCTTGTATGGTTGCGGAAAATGTATTTGGTATGTATTCAATTTATTAGCTTCTGATTTGATTATTTCAGGTGAAGATTTTATTCGAGATTCATAGCAGTATAAATGGAATAGGTCTGAGGTTTCAAACAAAAATATTTCGAAAAGTTCAATCGAAGATTGATTAACATTTATGTGAGTATAGGCAATCATTTTGATTGGTTTAGACATGGATTATATTATTACTGTTGAAGATTATATTGTGATGATTGAATAATGATTCCAACAAATCGATGAATTAAATTTTAAAGCGTTGATAATGAGATAGAAATCAAATTCACAATGATTTAAAAAAATCTAAAAATCAGTTTTGTAAAGACTCAGATGGCAAGGAAAACTTCAAAGCCATAATAATATACTCGTATTATGAACTTCCTATTAGACACGTTTTCTATAATAATTTTCTACTGATTCCTATTTTTCAACAAATCTTGTATCTAAGATTTAATAGAAAACTATCAACGAATCGTCTCAATAAAAATGACGAACTCCGGTCCACTACTCTTCGTAGCGTTTTGTTGAAAACTATCCACTCAACACACACATAAATAAATCTCACTTTCAAGTCAGAGAGACGTGGTCAAGAGAGAAGTCCACTCACGTGAGGGACTTATTGCCGTGGGCTTAGCGTGTCTGTCAACAATACTTCGTGGGACTTTGCAACTTTGTGGCAAGTCCTCAGGGGACAATAACTGTGGACAGCGTGACACAGAGGCCAATTAGGAACGATTGTCGAGCCAGTAAGTCAAGTCCACCCCTCTTCTGAAACCATTTTACCCTTTCTTGAATCAACCATTTTTTAGTAAACCCCCCCCCCCACAACCATGTAGTTGGGTGAGACATTTTTCAGTACAAGTGGCCTGAGTGATGAAACACGTTTTCTTTCACGCTGCAAACGAAACATGTTTTGTCTTGTCTGAACGCTCGACAAGTCTGTAGCTTGCGTAAGTTTTATAATAAATAAGTTGTCCCACACAGTATTACGGTATAGCACCTACCTACACATGACACTTCTTGGTCGTAGGTTAGGCGTGATGTCTTTTGCACCTCGTTTACCGTTATCTGTTTCTTCTTCTTTTTCTACTTCTTTTCTTCTTTTATCGTCTCCTCTTCTTCTTCTTCTTCTTCTTCTTCTTCTTCTTCTTCTTCTTCTTCTTCTTCTGTTTCTTCTTCTTCTTCTTCTTCTTCTTCTTCTTCTTCTTCATCTTCTTCTTCTTCTTCTTCTATCTCCTTCTTCTTCTTCATCTTCTTCTTCTTCTTCTTCTTCTTCTTCTTCTTCTTCTTCTTCTTCTTCTTCTTCTTCTTCTTCTTCTTCTTCTTCTTCTTCTTCTTCTTCTTCTTCTTCTTCTTCTTCTTCTTCTTCTTCTTCTTCTTCTTCTTTTCTTCTTTTCTTTGAAGATTTGAAAATAAATTAAAGGAATTGATCATTGAAATTAATCTCTCTACTCTAGATATTGCTTTGAAAACTTGGAAGTTATAGGTTAAAAGTGTGTCACTCAATAAGACGTATGATTCAAATATCTTTTCAATGTAAATATTATTGGCGAAAATTTGGCGGATAGGACCGAGCTAACCAATCAAAAGTATTAAATCCAATGGCCACCCTGTGATTATACAGTCTCTGTAGTGTAGTCTATAAATTTTCAATTGCTTTGTCAAGATTCTTTTTCAGGGTATAATTTTACTCGACAAGTTTAAAGTGATTAATCTTCCAATTAGATGTGAATGAGATTACAATTCTCCTAAATTGGCGACTTTGCCCGCTTTTCAAAGACTACGGCTCGTTTCTCAAACAATAATCTGTGGATCAAACACCAAGTCGTCATCAACAATGCACCTCTTGACAATAAATATTTACTCCTTTCCTCCCTTCGAGTTGATGAAACCCCGACAATCATTATTTGAGATCGTGTTTCTTGTTTGTCAACAGCACCACTCTACTCCACTGTGTGCCTGTGCCGCCTTGAACATCTGTCATTGCTCGAATAATAAAGAAGATGGAGAAGAGTAGGAGGAGGAGGAGGAAGGAGGAGGAGGAGGAAGAAGAAGGTGAAAGAAGAAGAAACAGAAGAATAAGAAGAAGAAGAAGAAAAAGAAGAAGAAGAAGAAGAAGTAGCAGAAGAAGAACCTGCAGTCCTATTTGCCCACATTGGGTAAACCCCGTCCGTCTGAAGCCAAACCACTGTTTACCTAACTTTGGCAAACGTCAAGACAAACAAGAGAAATCTATTCCAGTGGTTCCTTCCTTTCATTCCCCTTTCTGCGGTGGCTTACACTCTTCTGCGGTCTCTATTGTTGTGATTTCAAATTGACTGCTGCTGCTGCTGTGTACTCACAGGTTGTTTTGGACAGGTGGTTTGAGTGGAGTGAGCACTAAATCAATATCTCAAATGTTGAGTTTCAGTTGCACAAAGGTCTATTATACTTAATCTTCAATCAACTGTGTTAATATTTGACCGAAGGTAAGCTACAGAGGTATACTGTTCACAGAACTACTAGTCTATAAGACATTGAACATTGACTACAATTCATATGATGAGAAAATGAAGGAAATATGTAATGGGATCCGGAGCCTAATGGTGAACTAACACTGAAAGGCCAAAAATAGGTTATGTCAACATCTTATGTTCACAAAATATAATTCACACCCGAAAAAGCTCATCACAATTAGTAGGGTATCGATTTTAAATTTGAAAATGTTGATAGACAAGCTGAATTAACAATAGAAAATTGAAAATACTCACAAATATTGAATAAAACTTGGAAACTTTTGCTATTAATTACTACAGCAGATCTGTTTGTATAGTGTGAAATCGCCATTTTTCTGTGATCCTCGACTTTTGTGAAACAGGTCCAGGTTGAGAATTTTTTAAACATAATAATGAAAAATACATAAAATGAATATGTTTTAGCCTATTATTCCTCCTTTATAATAATTTACAAATAACAATACTTCAACACACACTTTCACTTTATGTAATAGCCATCAATCCTGAGACCATTATAATAATTAAATGGCTACATGTGTTTTAAAAGCGCTTGCGAGTAATATTCTAAAATCCAGCCGCTGTAAATCATGGGCCACTAGAAGTAGCGAAGAAAAAGTGAAACATTCGCGACGGAAATCCCCCAAAGAAAAGTGGGGGAGGGGGGTAAGATGGAGATACAACTAATCACTCGAGAAACACGATAAATAAACGGCGAGGAACGTGTGCGAGGCTTTTCCAAGAGTTTTCCAAGGGTTTTCGCGGGGAAAAATGTTTGCTGGAGTGAAATAGAACAAGAGCCGGTTAGTTATGGGTGTCTCTTTTTCTAGCAATATGGTGGGATTACTGCGATGATATACGCAAAGCCTGAGGCATAAATATCTCTGGCGACGGAGAAGAAGGAGGAGGAGGAGGAGGATAAGGAAGAGGTGGAGGTGGAGGAAGAGGAGGAGAGGAGGAGAATAAGAAGAAGAGGAGAAGAAAAGAAGAAGAAGAAGAAGAAAAGAAAGAAGAAGAAGAAGAAGAAGAAGAAGAAGAGGAAGAAGAAGAAGAAGAAGAAGAAGAAGAAGAAGAAGAAGAAGAAGAAGAAGAAGAAGAAGAAGAAGAAGAAGAAGAAGAAGAAGAAGAAGAAGAAGAAGAAGAAGAGGAAGAAGAGGAGGAGGAGGAGTGGAGGAGGAGAAGAAGAAGAAGAAGAAGAAGAAGAAGAAAAGAAGAAGAAAAAGAAAAGAAGAAAGAAGAAGAAGAAAAAGAAGAAGAGAAGGATAAGAAAAAGAAGAAGAGGAAGGAGGAGGAGGACAAGAAAAATAAGAAGGATGTGGGCGAAAAATAAGTGGCGGAGATAGAGGAGGAGGAACAGGAATAGGAGAAGAGAGGAGTGGGGGTTGGGGAAGGATTGGGATATGGTTTAGGTTTATGCACATCTCTGGGGAGAGTCCCAGTAAGTCCCTGCTAGCTCCAGGTTCCCGGGGACCCATATATGACAGTAGTGGGCACTTTTCAAGTTTATAGAAGACAAAGTGGAGAATAGAAGAAAAAGAAAAGAAAAGAGAAGGAGAAAAAGAGATAGAAATAAAAAGAGGAGAGAACATGATTAGAGAAGGAGAAGAAAGGAAACATGAAAGAGAAAGAAAAAAGATGGTTAATGGACAAAAAAAAAAAATAAAAAGAAACAAAACTTATAATTTTCAAGAGAAAGAAAAAAGATAGAATTTTAAGAAGAAGAAAGAAAGAAGAAGAAGAAGAAGAAGAAGAAGAAGAAGAAGAAGAAGAAGAAGAAGAAGAAGAAGAAGAAGCAGAAGAAGAAGGAAAAGAAGAAGAGAAAGATGACATGCAACGACCATCACCTTTTTACCTTTCATACCCGATTCTTCCCCCATACTGTCATCTTTATTCGTTCTCTCCCTCACTCTATCCTCCTCAATCACACCTTCACTCAGTCTCTCTCTCTTTTCATCTCTTCCCTCCACCCTTTCCTTTAAATATACACACACACCTTCTTCCGAAATGCATTCACCTGGCTCTGGGCAAATCGCGTCGTATTTCACGTTTCCACCATCTCTGTCCCCTGGCTTTCCCCTGAATTTACGCACTCTTGCTTTCATGCATTTCTTATGAGCTTTGTCATTTTCCCTCTATCCCATGTTACATCCAGCTTGCAGTTTCGGGCAGCTTAAGAGCAAGGTAAGCTGGGCTACATAAGAATCGAGATTAGTTTGAAGTAGTTATAGGTTATAGGTGTTGCATAGTTTACTGTTGATAGTAAAGTTGAAAAAGATGAAAACTGGATTTTTTAGTTTTTGGACTTTTTCCAAATTCAAATAGATTTTATTCACAAGTATGCAGAATGCACTACAAAGAAAACAGAATTTCACAGAAGCTTTAAATTTTTCCCAGAGAGACGAATCTGGGTGTTGGTTTATCAAGGTCTATCAAGAAAATAGGATACTACTTTTATCTGTGGTAATAATAATAATAAGTATGAGTAATTCAAATTCAAATTTCAAATTCATTTCCTTTTCGCCACAATAAAAAATACAAAATAAAATAAAATCTTACTTACTAACATTTTTAACAAAATCAGGAAAAAAACCTGCAAAGGCATAAGCCTGAGCGCAGGAAAGCTAAACAAAAACTTTCTAAATTAGGCAAAGCTTACACGAATAATAATTCATTAAAATACAAAATGAAATCAAGATACAAATTTTATGTTGTTAGTTACGTGAAGAAGAGGGAAATGGATGATACTAATGATTAGTAAATTACAGTACTTATTCATTTCAACCAGTACAATACCACAAATCTAGTTTTATCATAAGTCTAAGTTTGTTTGTCATTGAATTTTCTTGCTATTTTTATTACACATTGTTCTCTTCAAGCATTCCTATTTATTTCATTTGTTTTTGTAAATATCAATTACCTTTCTTTACTATGTCAGTTGTTTGAACCGCCATTGCTGTGATGTTTGTAGAAACCGCCCATTGTGGGAGGAGCTTATCTAGGCCAATGGCAGTCGTTCACCTTGATAGGCCATTCAACTGCCAATCACAGCGCTCGGTCACGAGTATGAATTCTGCTGCACTGTACTTTAATCTTAGCTTAGTAGAGATTGATAATGGTGTAACAACCAAAACAGCAGTATCTCGTTGTTTTATTAAATATGTGGTTTTTACAATTTCAAGTCTTCTTATTCAGTATGGATAACTACCACAACATCACCTTCACTACTACACAGAAACTCGTATACGTACATTTGTGGCTCTGACAATTCAAAGTATTCCTATTCAGAGACTAGCAAAATAAACCTTCCACTTTCGAAACTATAATAAAAGTTGAATGATTTAAATTGAGACAATAAAGTTATATTGCATTTATTTCCCAACAGAATCCATAAAATTCAATAACAGTTTCAAAAATCAATCAAACGTTAAGAGTTACTGATAAAAAAAGTCAACAATTGGATAAACCTTCATATACCACTCAGTCCTGCAGTAAAATAACTACTTAAGTGTTACTTGTTTATGAAGTCATTTGAAGAATTAAATTTATAAAACAAGAGTGGATCACAGTAAATTTTCTCAACAGAGAAGATTTCTATGAGTGGAGAACCCTCAATGACAAACAATCTTCGAAGGCGAGCAGACAATGCTAAAAGGCAAGTCATCATGGTAAGTTATGTAGAATAAACAACCCCGGGGACTGACCAAAGATGTGAATGAACATTTTCAGCAGCAGGGATGGAAAAAATGAAATCAGGGTAGCAGATGAGTGACTGTCTTGGCGAAATACTGAGGGGACTAAGCTATTGTGCAGGACTACAGTACTGTATATGGAAAAATGTTGAGAAGAAGAAGAAGAGAAGAAGAAAAGAAGAAGAAGAAAGAAGAAGAAGAAGAAGAAGAAGAAGAAGAAAGAAGAGAAGAAGAAGAAGAAGAAGAAGAAGAAGAAGAAGAAGAAGAAGAAGAAGAAGAAGAAGAAGAAGAAGAAGAAGAAGAAGAAGAAGAAGAAGAAGAAGAAGAAGAAGTGTGTGCATGAAAGACTGTGGAGGGGTGTAACAAAACGAAGTGTCTTATGGTAAGCGAAGTGAAATGTGAGGATGCATCTGAGATGAATAATAACTTGGCAAAACAAACGCTGAAAAGGATTTGGGGGAAAGGGAAAAGGACTCGTGGATGTTCTCCATAGCTTTCCATCATTCGGCACGCCTCACACTCACACACACACGTATCCTTAAGGACCCGTCCTTAAGGACCTCTTTTCCCTTTTCCATTGTTCTGTTGCAGGCCTGTAAAATATTCATAGTCGACACTAAATCCATCGGGGGGCGCGATTGTCCTTGTGTCCCCCGGGGATGATACTTTTCCTGCATTTACCAGATAAATAGCCCCTGTTCAGCAGACAGGATACACAAGGATAAACATGTCCTTCCGAATAATATCCTGTTGAACGTAACGTAATGACTGAACTCTGTCTTGTAAGACTATCACGTTGTTAAGCTGACAGATGCTTTTGTATAAAATTATCATGTGATGGAGAAGAAGACAGAGTTCTGTATAAAGGTAGGCGCACACATATCGTCATCGGACGGATCGGAGGATTGAATTTGATGCATTGTTTTCAATTGGAGTGCGAACACCTATCGGCATCGTACGCATCGCAGAAACGTATGCGCACTCCAATTGAAAACAGTGCATCAAATCTAATCAGCTGATCAATCCGATGCGTGCCGTCCGTCCGATGATGATATGTGTGCGCCTACCTTAATTCTTATTTCAGAATTTCATTTATGGAGTATAAAAAAATTGAATGAATTACAACAATCATTAAATTGTAAGTTACACTTGGATACAGACACACAATTTGAAAACTTGAGTGAGATATTCATTTGAGAAAAAAATCTCAAACAAGTTATATTTTGATTCAAAAATTTTTTCATCAAAAATGATTGGGGATTATTGATGATCACTTTTCCAAGAGTGTTTCTATCTCTTACATGTATCCAAAAGTAAATGTTTCAAATTTATACAGAGGTGTTTGAAGAAGCAAAGCTCTCAAAAGTGGAAACTTGACAATATGACTCATCCAACTGCGGTATGAACGGAAGGTATACATTTCACACACTTCATTGAATATAAGCTTGATCGAACCCTTGAAAAACAGAATGTGAATGGCTTCCGATATTCACCCTTTTAGTGCGGCACCATTAGAGTTTTGCCAACAAACTTATCAGCACATTTTAGGCTATCATTTGCAAGCAAAACAAGGGAGAAGAAGAAGAAAGAAGAAGAAGAAGAAGAAGAAGAAGAAGAAGAAGAAGAAGAAGAAGAAGAAGAAGAAGAAGAAGAAGAAGGAAGAAGAAGAAGAAGAAGAAGAAGAAGAAGAAGAAGAAGAAGAAGAAGAGAAGAAGAAGAAGAAGAAGAAGAAGAAGAAGAAGAAGAAGAAGAAGAAGAAGAAGAAGAAGAAGAAGAAGAAGAAGAAGAAGAAGAAGAAGAAGAAGAAGAAGAAGAAGAAGAAGAAGAAGAAGAAGAAGAAGAAGAAGAAGAAGAAGAAGAAGAAGTAGAAGAAGAAGAGGTAAGAGAGGTCGATCAAGTGTAAAGTTTGCGCGGCACAGGTGTTTAGTTGATAAAGGTGAGGGGGGGGAAGGGCGTCTCGACGCCAGATGACGTCACACTTCGTTTCTTGTTCAACTAAGTCCTTGCAAGCATCATCAAGCACCCAACCCCTGAACTTAGCCACTGATAGAATATTAAGTGCCAACTGAATGCGCTTACAAACTTTGCCGGCGCCTCCATCATATTTCAAGTTCTGAAAAATGGTTTGGTCGTTCCAGTTTTCGAAAGGTTTCACTTTGGAAGAATTTTCATCAGGCAGAAGTTGTTTGATGGTTTGTTAGTAATTTTTCACAGTAGATTTGATTGAAGGGTTGCAAATTATTTTGATAATATTATTCAAACTTATTGATTTGACTCGAATTACATGATGGTAATAACGAGTAGGACATTTCCATTTCAACCATAATTGAATGAATAAATGAATGAATGATATCAATTTCTAAGTATTCTTCAAAACTTGGAAACAAACATTCACGACTGGTTAATCTCAACTAGAATCTGATGATGATGAAGTTGATAATCAGCATTGCAACTTTATTAAGTATCTCTTACATTTTTATACCACAAATAATACAGAGATAATACATTTTCTATGCTCGTACCATTACCGTAGGTAGAGTCAGACAACATCCTTCCATAATAATGATTTTATGATCTTGGTTTGTATTTGAACTTGAATAATACTACTTCAACTGAACTCCATAGGCTATGCTTTTCGAGATTGGTACTGTTTGTTCACTGGTACTTTCAAGTTACAGGAGCTGAAAGTTCTAAACTTCATTCTCAATATTACAACTTCAACACGTTCACTTCATATTCGAGAAAACTTCACAGTTTATAAAATAAACAGCAGAAGAAAATAGCCACGCTGCAAACTGACTCAATACATTTTCAATCTCCAGTGTCAATATATATGGAAGCGAGCGTTTGCATAGAATTAAGTTTCGCATGAGAGAAAACTGAGAAAAGCGGATGTTGGCGGAAAAGCGAAAGTGGAGAAAAACCGGAAGTATGGATGAAACGGAGCCGTTAATTTCCGGTCCGAACTGTTTATTCGGCCAGAGAGTGGGGGGTGGGGTTAGATGTGGCACAGATAAATTTTGATAAGTTTGCGTTTGGAAAATGGCAGCTGAGTCGTTCGATGGCAGATTGGGATGGAAAGTGAGGGAAAAGGAGAAAAAAGGTTGGTAGCGGAATAGAGAATGAAAAAGAGAGAAGAGAAATGAGGATATGAGGAGAAAAAGATTGGAAAAATGAGGGAGTAATGGATTTTGGTAAGTTTGCTTTTGGAAAATTGGTAGCTGGAAGGGTTAAGTGGCGGATCGGGATTGGGAGTAGGGGTTAAAGAGAGAAAGTAGAGTTGAAAAAGGAATTTAGGTGAAAGAGAGAAAATAGATTGCAGGAATATTCAGATGAGGAATATGAAATAGAGGGAAAAAAGGAGAATGCAGGATTAATAAAAAAACAAAATGTTGATGAATGAAATGAATTTTTGAAGGGAATGAGGGAAGAATAGGAAGAATGCAGCAAATAAATATGTAGATCAATTTAAAAGGTCACAATAAATAAAATGAGAAGGGGAAATATGAAAGAAAAGGGTGAGAACAGTGTAAAGAGGAATGGAGAATGGAAGAAAAAACACGAAAAGGGCATGTAGAAGGAAGATTTGCAATAGAAAATAGAAAAACAGAAGAGGAAGAAGGATGTTTGGTGTGTTAAATATAAATGAGAATGAGACGGGAAGCTAGTAGATTTTTGCAGAGTGATAAATAAAGCCCAAAACCAAGGAAAAGAGAATAGGAAAGTGAAGGAGAGGAAATGAATAGAAATATAGAGCAATAAAATAGAAGAGAGGACAGAAATGGTAGGTTAAGGAGTAGAAGATAATTATAGACGGGAAGGAATGGGAGAGTAAGAGAATAATTAGGAAGAAAAGGAGAGAGTGATCTAGGTGCGTAGTTAAAGAGAGTGATAAGAAAGAAGGAAATAGACAATGAGTGGAGAAAACCGGAAGAAAAGGAATAAAGATAGATAAGTGTGAATAATAGTACAGAAATTGAAATAAAGAGGAAAACGGAATTGTTGAAGAGCAAGACAGACAGTGATGGTAAATGAGCAGTAATTGAGAATATTGTTTGTTGTAGTGGAATTACTGCTGAAGGAGGTTGAATTTTGGAATAGGAGAAGTGAAGTAGGAAAGTGAAGAAGAGGAGAAGAATAATGGGAAGAAATAATGGGAGAATGAGTGAGAGTAGAAAAGGGTAAACAAGAGAGAGGGAAGGGTGAGAGTGAGAGGAGGAGGTAGGAGGAGGAGGAGATAGGAGGAGGAGGGAGGTGTGAAGGGAGGGTTGAAACGACCCAAGCTAAATGACGTGTAAAGAACGGACAATATTTGTGTAGTAAGCGCTGCTACACAAAATTGAAACGATATTTTAGGCACGCCAGCCTGTGCTGATATTGTTTCTCAATCGACTGGAGTTTTGCACTGGAATAACATTATCCCAAGTTCCGAGCCAGTCATGTTACACGATATCAAGATCGTGTTTATTCTACAAAACAGATCAAACGATTTAACTTTGCTTGTCAAAATGATTGTAAATTTGTTGAAAATAACGAAAGCTAGGAAGCAAACGATTTGTATGGTCAATTTAAGATTCAGTTCTATTTTAAAGAGTACTATTTAGAATGTTTATTGGCGATTCTTGTTGCAATATATGTGAAATATGCAAGGTTTGTTTTTCACTCAAACATAGACACTTGCTAGAAACAAGAAACAAAACGTCTTAATTTGGATTCTATTTGTGTTACAAATCAACTCCTGTGTATTTGAACTTGAATGTAATATTTGAAAGCGATCAATTTTACAATAGAGCTGTCATTTTTAATTGTTCAATAATGCGTTTTGAGACACGGAGCCCTATCTTCTGATGAATTAGACTAATTCTTTCCTCTGGATAATCACCAAAACTCTGAGAGATGCCACCATAATAAACTGAGATTTATGTACGGCAATTAAATTCCAACACTGTCCACGCTTTCATAAAGTTCGCTATCCTAAAAAGTGTTTTCATCCGTGACTTTATCCAATGAAAACTTCAAACTTCATTTTTGCTTTCCCCACCTCCGAAACGCCTTCTATTTACTTCTTCCTCTCCTTTTTATTCCTCACCCTCTCCTTTTTCTGCTTCTTCATCTTCTTTCATTTCTTTTCTGTTTTTGGAATTGCTCAATTTCCTTTGCACCTCAGTTGTCGTTATCTGTTTTTCTCCTCATTCTTCTTCTTTCCTTTCTTCTTCTTCTTCTTCTTCTTCTTCTGTTTCTTCTTCTTCTTCTTCTTCTTCTTGTTCTTGTTCTTGTTGTTGTTCTTCTTTTTCTTCTTCTTTCTTCTTCTTCTTGTTCTTCTTCTTCCTCTTCTTCTTCTTCTTCTTCTTCTCACCTTCTTTCTTCTTGTTCTTCTTCTTCTCCCTCTTCTCCTCCTCCTCCTCCCTTCTTCTTCTTCTTCTTCTTCTTCTTCTTCTTCTTCCCTCCTCCTTCTTCTTCTTCTTCTCTTCCTCTTATTTTTGTTCTTCTTCGTGTTCTTCTTCTCATCATCCTTCCTTCATATCTTCCTTATTCTTCCTCTCCTTTTTATTTTTCTTCCTCTTCCTGCTCCTCGGCATCTCCCCGTCATCCTCCTCTTCTTCTCCATCCTTGTCTCCAGGCACTAAATCGTTCATTTCTTTTTCCACAACTTGGTAAGCATCTTATGCGCTATGGGTTATGACGGCGAAAATAATAACCTCCTCAACGCAAGAAGACAACGACGAACTTTTTTCATTCTGGTCTCTTCTTTCACTGTTGTCACCATTGTAATTCGAAATCGTGATGATAGATAGGCCAGGAGCTTTGCAGCAGGAGTCTCAAGGCAGATGATGATTTTTCATCCGCGCCAGTTTCATCTCGAAAATTGCTGATGCCTTGCGTTTTCACGCGCCAGCAAATCATTGCGGATTTTGCGACTGTGAATATATTCAGCGCCGAAAATCATTGCCACATCGTACTTGAGCCTTCCTCAGCAATCCCTCAACGTTTAGAAATCTGCATTATCCCTCTGCATTCTTGGAGACTCTAATGAATTTCATCTCGAAATCCCTGTTTTATGGGGCTGCTTTTGATAGGAAAGGTTTCCTCAAGGCTGGTATTAAGTTGATACTACAGAATACAGTATTATGAAATCCTTGTTTACTTTTGTCTACATTTTCTGTTTCAATCCAGTGATTTATCTAACAAGACATTAGTAGAGTTGAGAGGTCAAATACACAGCTATTAACACATTGCTATCTCAAAACCAAATGAGTAAATAATCTTCAATTATTATTCAGCCTTTCATTCAGTCCTTCATCGACTGGACTGACAAGTAGAGAAACTGTTTATCGAAGCAGGCACTTGAATAAATCAAGCGTTCGAGATTTTTTGAATGATTGCTATCTTGAATGGTACTTAGAACTCTGTTGATGATAATCAGATCCAATCAGGAATGTTGTAATCTGTCAATCCGAACCGAAAGAAGACGAAACGACAAAAACAAACACCTACGCAAGGAATTAAGAGAAGAAGAAGAAGAATAGGATTGTATGGGAAAGGATGAGGGAGAGGGAGAGAGAGAAAGAGAGAGCGAGCAAGAAAAGAATTATGTAGTAAAGGGGGAAGATAGAAAGAGAGGGAGAATGAAATAATAAAGGAGAAGTATAGGAAGAGAATGAGTAAATTAGAAGTGAATGAACAGTGGTTTGATGTCAAACATGACTGACGATAAATCAAGTTGCTGTTTAATTGAGAATGCGGTCGAAAGGAGAAACTGGTTGTTAAAGGAGAAAAGTACGAGAAGAAAGAGAGAAAGTGGAAGAGAGAAGAAAAAAGAAGAAAAGAAGGAATAGAAAGAAGAAGAAGAAGAAGAGAAGAAGAAGAAGTGGAAGAAGAGAGGGAGGAGAGAAGAAGAAGAGAAGAAGAAGAAGAAGAAGAAGAAGAAGGAAAGAAGAAGAAGAAGAAGAAGAAGAAGAAGAAGGAGAAGAAAGAAGAAGAAGAAGAAGAGGAAGGAGGGAGGAAGAGGAGGAGAAGAAAGAAGAAGAAGGAGGAGGTTGAAGAAGTTGCGAAGAAGAAGAAGAAGAAGAAGGAGAAGAAGAAGAAGAAGAAGAAGAAGATGAAGGAGAAGAAGGAATAGAAAGAAGAAGTAGTAGAGAAGGAAGAAAGAGATGAAGAAGAGGAAGATCAGAAATGAAAAAGGAAAAAGGAGATGCTCTACATCAGAGAGAAGGATGGTTGAATGGAGAGTGAAAAGAGATAAGAAATTGGAGAGGTAAAAGAGAATGAAAAGATGAAAATTAGTATAAGATTTTCAAATTTAAATGCAATAAATTAATATTGAAATTCATGTTACATTTCACAATCTCAAGTTCTCGATCAAAATTGCAATGAAATCCCATCAAATATAACAGTTGATTTGGTGAAGCACTAGATATAGGCTATTGTTCTGCGCTTAACCATGGTATGAATGTCTAGTATGGGGGTGCATCAACTAATCCATCCGGAATTTGTTTGAAAATTTGGTCGTTTAAAGACTTTAAAGAATGTGGGGATTTCCAGGCATACTCGTATGCATATTATTAGGCTTCACACCCAGTTTTGTTCGTAATGCAGGCTAGCTAGAATGTAGCTGGAATAATATTATAATAGCTAAATGATAATAGGGGCAATCAGTGAGTGAGTAGGACTATAGAGGAGTACTTTACAAAGAAATATGAATGAGCTGAGAATCTATAGCACCACTTGATTACAATGAAGCCAACTTTCACAGCTATTCATACGACTATTTTGTTTGTTATCTTCCAGTTGTTTTGCTCAGTTTCTTCTCCTCTCTTCACCATTCTCATCCTTCTTCTCTACTCCTTCTACTCTTTCTTCCTCCTCTTTTCCTCCTCTTCCTCCGGTCCTGTCCCTTACTTCAGCTGCTTCTGCTTCGAGCTATTCCTTCTTCATGTTTTTTCTCTTGTTTCCTATCCTTGTTTCTTCTTCTTGTCATCATCATGTTTCTTGTTCTTCTTCTTCTCCTTCTTATTCTTCTTCTTCTTCTACATCTTCTTCTTCTTCTTCTTCTTCTTCTTCTTCTTCATCATCTTTTTCTTCTTCTCCTTGTCTTCTTCTTGTTTCATCTTCTTCTTCTTCATCTCCTCCTTCTTCTTCCTCTTCTTCTTTTTGCTTCATCTCCTCCTCCTTCCTGTTTCTTCTTCTTCTTGTTTCATCTTCTCCTTCTTATTCTTCTCCTTCTTGTTCCATCCCTTCCACCATCTTCTTCTCCTTCTTCTTCTATTCTTCTTCTTCCTCTTTCTTCTTCTTATTCTTCTGCTCCTTCTTATTTTTCTCCTTCATCTTCTTCCCCTCATTCTTTCTCTCTTCCTCCATCTTCTTTTTCATCATTCTTGCTCTCAAGATTCTCTCTCTCTTTTCCAGCCTTCTTCATCCTTCTTCTTTTCCCTCCTTCTACTCTTTCTTCCTCCTCTTTTCCTCCTTCTTCCTCTTCTCCACCTCTTTCTCCTCTCCTTCAATTCTCTTCTCTTCTCCTCTCTTGCTACTCTTCACCTCCTCTTACCTCTTCTGCTCTCTCCTCCTCCTTTCCTCCTCTTCACTCCTCGCCTCCAGCACCACCATTACCCATCGCCGCAATGCCAACCATAGTAGTGGGGCCAAGTATTCTTCTGCAGTGTGTGGGCGCGAGAATTTCTTTCTTCAACTCCTTTGCTTGTTCGCCCACTCTATTTTATACAGCCTTTCCTACCTATATTCTCATATATATGTATATTCATATATATTGTATGTTCGTATAAGCTACTCAGTGCAATATATGCATACACAAATCTATATTATATTCTCACTACCGCTTACTCTATGTATATATTCTTTTTAGTTTCAAATACAGTCAACCCTTCTCACACCCTTCGCCGTGATTACCTAGCTGGAAGTCAATCCGGCTCTCTTAAGCCGGTCTTTAAGTCGTTGGAATGTGTCGATGGCTGTCCCAAGACAGAAATTACTACATTATAATAGAAGCCCTCAATTACCAGAATAATTTCGTAGGAAGTTGATCACGGTGTTGTGCTGCTGTCAGTTAGGATACTATGGTCCGTAAAACCTGAAGCCTGCAGTATTACGTTTATGGAGCGCAGTGTTGCCGGATTGCAGTAGCTAGCCAAAGCTAACTCCGAGGAGTAAGTGTATTCAAACTTGACATGCTATGCAATCGGTGAAAATTATTTAAAAATTATTCATAGTATAATATTTAAAACATATAAATAGGTAATTAGTGTGCTAATTTTTCTCATTCATGTAGTTTTGATAGAATAAGAAATGTAAACAAAACAAGAGAGAGAGCAGAAAGAGAGCGAACAGCTGTGAGAGTGAGGAGTAATGAAGAAAATAATAAGCAAAACATGGCAACAGCGCTTCCATATCCCCATAAGAAATAGCATTGCCATTTAAACGCATACTGCATTCTAAGGTTTGCACGGACTATAGAAGATGAATCAATCATGATTGGATTGCCTTGGAGCTGTTCGATATTACAGTTCTGATGCAAAGAAAACTAACTATTTTCTTTTGTAGTTTCTAGTCTTAATTAGCTTTCTGACTTTCTTAAATTCAGAAGTAGCGGCAAAATTTAATAGTTGAAATTCATTTTGATTACCTGCACTGGAAATGGAGTGAATATTATTTGGGGGTTAGATGTAATTATAATAACAATAATAATAATTATTATTTATCAGCAAAGTTCAGAATTGAGGAACCTAGAGAGGATCAAGAGGGCCTCCTCTAGTCATCACCTACTGATAGTTAACTAGAAGAAGAGGAATTATGAACAATTCCATCAAACCGTAGACTGAAAATATTCTATAATAGGTAACAATAAGATTCTATTCTAAGAAATACATGAATATAATGTGAATTAGTAATTTAATTAGAATTTAGTAGATATTGATTGATGGCAGAATTTTTCAAAGCATCCAAAAAAGACATACAGTATTTGGTTTAAAGTGTGTGTATTAATATTGTAAAACAGAACAGTTTCTAAGTAATATTGGTGTCTGCAATAACTTTCCTAGGAATTTTAATTAAACTGGAAGTTGACAACATTGATTCAATATGTGACAGAATTGAAGTTTATACATTTTTAATAAGGCTGTATATTTAATATATTCAGTAAAATTTGAAAATTTCGTTCAATTTTGAACAATAAAATATACACTGGAAGTTTGGAAACCCGTTCACCAAACTGGAAAATTCAATAACCCCTGCCTTCTCGTTCCTGATAATCTTCTCTTACCCATTCCCTCTTTCCACTTCATTTTCCGTAGTTCCTTTCCCAGTCCCTCTCTGTTCCCTGTCACGTTTCCATCACGTGTTCGGCAATTCCGTGACGTGATCTACCGTTATAGCAATAGAGCGTGATTGGTGCAGAAAAAGGTGAAGTAAAGAATGGGCAGAGGAAGGCGAAGTGAGTGGGAGAAACGATGATGAAGAAGAAAACATAGAAGCGAGGAAGAAGAAGAAGAAGGAGAAGAAGGAAGAAGAAGAAGAAGGAAGAAGAGGAGAAGAAGAGAGAGGATAGAATGGGAAGAAGAGGAGAAGAAGAAGAAGAAGGAAGAAGAAGAAGAAGAAGGAAGAAGAAGAAGAAGAAGGAAGAAGAAGGAAGAAGAAGAAGAAGAGGAAGAAGAAGAAGAAGGAAGAAGGAGGAAGAAGAAGAAGGAGAAGAAGAAGAAGAAGAAGAAGAAGAAGAAGAAGAAGAAGAAGAAGAAGAAGAAGAAGAAGAAGAAGGAAGAAGAAGAAGAAGAAGAAGAAGAAGAAGAGAAGAAGAAGAAGAAGAAGAAGAAGAAGAAGAAGAAGAAGAAGAAGAAGAAATGAGGAGGAAGAAGAAGAAGAAAGAAGAAGGAGAAAGAGAGAGGAGCATGTCGATGGTTTTCGATGGTATGAAATGATTAGTGAACGATCACGTCAACACCATGTATCATTTTTTGGACACTCACACACGTGATATTTTTGGAAATGACATACGTGATTATGAAGGGGTGCACGAGCGTATATCACGTTACGTCACGTCATATGCGTGTGTGTGTGGTGAATATTCCTAATTACTACTACGTGTGTGAGCTACATAAAGAATCTATAGTCGTTTCCTAAATATTACATAAATATTCCAAATAATGGAAGAATATATTACCAACCAGATAACTTTCATGCAAGAATATGCCAGAAATATAATTATCAGCAAGTGATGAGTAAAGCCTACATTGGATATTCCATATGCAAGAATGTACCAAATACATATATCCTCAAGTATTAATAGTATTTTAAAATGGATAATGTTTCAAGAAATTTAATATGATTGATCATTAAGTTTTCATGAATGATTGAAAACGTTGTTTGATAATTTCTGGAAATCCAATTATCATGAACTTAGATATTGTATTTGATACTTTTGAAGTAGGAAATGTATTTTTGAACACAAAACAATCATTTCTCCTCAAAGCCACCTATAACGATTCATAACACTATTATTTGAAATCACTCAGAAAATTGAAAAAAATCCATGTTCACTTCAATATTGTGTGTTACAGGTGGTGTTTGGGTGTATAGGAAATGAAGAAATTTCAATTGCCAATATTTCAAAATTTCGGTACTAGAAATTACCATTCAGCAGTAGTGTTGAATTGCAATAAAATGGGTACGGATCTCCCCACCAAATAAAAACCATGAAAAAAAATCGTTCCTCAATGATAAAATTGATTTCAATGTATATTGGGGATTGAAAGCATGCAAAAGAAGGAGTTATTCATTTCTAATGTTTCCATAACTGATAATCCATCTTCCTATCCTGAGCAGCTATCGAACTTTTCATGACTTCAATCTGTACTTAAGTAAATGTTCAGTAGGCTGGAAATACCGTTCTTGGATCGACTGGAGGGGAGAACCAATCACAGTCAAGGGCGCAAGATTAGGACCACGCCTCCAGCTGAACGCTCCTACTGTCTTCTTGAATTGGCCGACTGTGGCAATGGAACTCCGCCTCTAAATCGCGCCATGTGATTGGACGACTCCTATATTCAAGTTGAACGGTTGAGAACTGATGACTACAATACTGTTCATACCTGCAGGTTCTGACTTTGAATTCATTCAGGTCTTTTCAATAATAATATCATGCAAATGTAATTATAGTTTAATATACAGTATTTTGGTCATTAAGTCAAAGGAGATAAGTATTCCTCATGCACTCTGGCTCAAATTTTTATTTTACAACGATACTTTAATTTCTTATTAAAAGTTAATATTATTATTCTATCAAAACTTGGTCACTTAATTTTGATATAATTGATTATATTACTTTAAACTTAAACTAAGAAGTTTGTTTTGAATCTCACTAGAATATCATGAAGGCATTAAGGTGGTGGGACAGCTGTTTTCCTGGAAGTCTGAAGCAAGAATGCTGTGTATGAGTTATGAGCATTTCAGACCTCATCCTCCATGTAAGACGACATATTTCACTTCACAACACTTCTGTCACAAAATCACCTTAATCACTTCATTGTATCTAAAACACGAAGTATCAGATTGAGGGTTCTTCTATAGTTTAATTGGTTCTGCAATCAGGGTTTCTAAGAGAAAATTCAAAAGTAGAATATTAAGTAGATGAAATTATCAACAACAAGGAAAATAAATGTACTGAAATGAGGTTGTTGTGATTTTTTAATAAGATGCATTTTGACGATTGTAAAGATTGTGTTATGATAAGAAGTGAATGAGATATATCTTTGAAAAATTACTATTTCAAAACGTTCATTTCATTTATACTGAACTTTGTAAGGTTTGAAGGAATATGATTGAAAAAAATGTAACTGAATAATACAAGGTTTCAACAATTTAAAATCTCATGCGTTCTCAATAAATGCAGATTTATTTAGTTCAATGCAGCTCACGTGGAACTATTGAACTAATGAAACGACAATTTTGAATCTACTATCAGAAAAAATTGAGGTTTAATAAAGGTTCCATTATATCAATATTTGAATGAAATTCAACATAAATAATGATGTCTTACATTTATTATAATGTTATTTTAAACATTACAAACTGGAATACATGAAAAATTGTGTGTCTGGATTAGATAAAGTTTTTTTTTTCAAAAACGTTCTTGAGAAATATAATCCTTCATACCACCTAACCCTTCCGCATATAACTCCTCATAAAATCTAGAATTTTTGTCTGATTAATTTGTAGTCTCAAATAAAAAAAACAAGAACACTTTCTCCTAATCTAAAAAACCTTCCGCAATACGAAATTTTGCAACAAATAATTGGACGAAAAACAAGACCAGTCCCTGAACTAAATAAGAATCAAAGAATAAATATGTTGATATATTATCAGATACGAATCTAAAAAGCGACCGGAAATGCCATGATTTGCATTACAACTTTCTGAATGTTACGTAAAAAATTCAAATCGAGAAAAATGTCGAGTTAGTTTTGGTGCGGACACATTTAACTTATTGAATGACAAAAATGCGGTTTCTAACTTTTAACGATATTTAAGCAACTTTCTATTGGTTTTAAACTTGGGAAAAAGTTATTGGCTTGCAATACTTCAAAGGTCAGTGCACTGACAAGAAGGGAAATATTGATGTTATTTTATGTTTTTGGTATTTTTATGTTTCTTTTAGTCAACAAAAAAGAAATGTCCTGTCCTTCTAGTGACCTTCACAACGACCAAGACTGTTCACTGAACTCGTTTAGATTATCTAATTCCTTTTTTTACCTGGTTTTTACTCGTCTTTGTTTCACTATTGTTTTTATTCTTTGCTTCCAAGTTTTATAAGTTGTTATTCGTTTATGTTTGCTGCTATCACTTGATATCTGTAATACAAAGTTGCATGGAAGAATTTGACATAGGCGTGAATGTGTTTATTTTGCCCATACTCGCATATTAGAATTCAAAATATTGACATAAGTATGGCGGTGGCGGGAAAAATGAGCCAACACCCTTAATGGTTAAAAGAACTCTTTCACACTTATGTAGAAACAAGAATTGTTTAATTTGCTACTCGTACTATAGAAGAATTAAAAATATTGGCATAAGTATGACGGTGACTGGAATTTTTTTAATTTGTTTTTGGTAAAATATTCCAAACACAATTGTTACAGGACCTTTTCACACCGTTACCTATTACACTGTGGATTATACAGTCTTATATTCTACGAATTAAATGAATTTTCACAATCTTTATTCCAAATTTTGACTGACTCCATTAACAAACCGTAACTCAAACCAGAGACACCGAATATCAAATCACCGACAAAACTGACACATTCCAATTGGACTATGACAAACCGAATAGCGACAAACTGGAACCAGTCTAGTAACAGATGTTACCGACAATCTCCTGCACATATTATTTTACCGGATCAAGCGACAAACCGAATATCAGAAACCGACAAGTCTCTTGACACATTCCGTATTGGACCAAGTGACAAACCGAATAGTTAATAAACTCGAACCAGTCTAGTAAACAGATGTTACCGACAACTTCCGACACATTTTTACCGGACCGCGACAAACCGAATTTCAAAAACTGACAAATCTCGAGACACATTTCTTATCGGACTGCGACAAACTGAATAGCGACAAACCTGTACCCGTCTACCACATAGAGGTGTTACCTTTGGCAAGGCCACACCTGAGACTAGCTCTTCCAGTGGGTCTAAGCTGGAGAGGGCTCCACTCTGGTCTCCCCTCACATACAACCACGCAACACCCAGGCTTCCAGTGTCACTGGAAGTCCCCCCTCAGTACCCCTGGTACCCGTCCCCTGCCTGGAATCTAGAAGACCAATTCTCCTTGTACATGGGCACTAGTCACCAAGTGTGTGCTGTAGACATAGCAATATATGTATTTATATTATGCATGATAGTTATAAAGCTGTAGACGAGTGGGAATCGTGAAGGGAGGATAAAGAAGGGTATGCAGGAAAAATACAGAGAGCATCTAAAATGCTTATTAAAGAGGTTTTGCTTTGTTTTACTGTCATACACAGTGAGGACTAGCTTGTTCCATGACCGTTGGGTGCAATAACAATTTTGACAGTCTATTATACTTATATTATACTTGTATATTATTATACAGTATTATACTATATACTTGTATTATACTATATAATATATTATAATATTATATTATACTCGTATTTGACAGTCATGTATACGATCAACCCATTCAATTTATTCCACAATGTTAATGGAGGATGTCCCTGTTTTGAGTAACCTATGTCCCCGTTTTACCCGATAGTGCACCTTAGTCAGAATATTGTATGATTCAAATTCAAATTGAAGGTGAGGATGCAAATGAAGTGTAATGCTTATTAGCTAAATAAAATGATGGAATGCTTCACTAAATTAATTTCACAGCCAATTTCCCACACAAAATTATGTTGAACAATACTTAGATTTTTATTTAATCCAAAACATTAATAAAATTATAAAACTACAATTCAGAGAAAATTTCAATGGATGTTACTTTAAAAAATGTTATAATGTATAAATCAATATTTCAAGAATCCAGATTTGAGTGTTATCATTATTATTGATTGTTCATGTCCGAGCTATTATTTGGGATTTCAAGTTATTAGAAAGGCGTAAAATACCTATTCTGTGTAATATTGTAACACCTCAAAGCCAATCCCATCATATTCATGATCTCGGAACAGAATAATACTTAAGTTATTTATTAGGCGCACACTGGTTAGTCAAGACAAGACAGACATTTATTAGTCACGTTTAGTCACAATAATTCACATAGTTGCTTATGAAGCAGCACACACCGATGCAATGACTAATCGGTGTGTTTTGCTTCATAAGCAACACTGTGAAGTACTGTGACTAAACGTGACTAATTTCGTCTTGTCTTGTCTTGGCTAACCGATGTTCGCCTAGCCTAATACCCCCAAAGAACAGGATTACATAACAAATTGTCCAATATCCTCCACACAAACAAGCTTCTATTATAAATTCTCTTACAGCCTCGATAAAATTAGCTCCCACTTTGAGAACAGCCACCCACACAAAAACAGTCTGCGGTTAATTCTGGTCTGGCGAATTCCATTCCAGGTTCTTGTGAGGCCTGAACCATCCAAAACCCTGTCACCTTTCCGCCTAAATACTTGAACACTTACCCCCTCCCAACTTCCCACCTACCAAATACATTCTGTTAATAATTTAGGCGCAAGGCGAGAGTGGTTTTAGTGTGTAGCACCAATAAAGAGCCCCTACCAGACGATGAGGCTTAAAAGTTTAGGAGGGTTGGATTCAGTTTAAGGGGATAAAGGAGGGAGGGAAATAGAGAGTGTATGAGAGAGAGAAAGAGAGAGAAAGATGGAGAAAATGAGAAGAGGAATAACTGATTGTTGATCACATGCAGAGTTTTCACACCGAAAAATCACAGTAAAAACATATTTGAAAATGAATAAAGATTTTGAACAAATGAACGTTATCCAAGGAATGTTGAAGGTATATTTTGAAAACGCAAATCACATAAATCACACAGAATAATCACACCGAAAGTTGTGACAAACATAACAGTACAAGTAACAGAAAGTAACAGTAAACTAACAGTGAAAGGTTCTGACTGATTAGTGGCCCATACACTACTCAGTGCATTGCACGTCGTGCATCTTGGCTTTTGTATACTATAA